>LRSR01009621.1:0-45607 GCA_001579985.1 Hypsibius dujardini | reverse complement strand
TACGCTTCCATCACCTTGACCACCCGTTCCTTTTGGTTCTTATTGACATTCCATAGCGACATCCCCGGCCGGACACTGCCTCGATACAACCGCAGAAATGTCAACAGTCCCTTTTGCTTATCATGAACGTTTTTGAACGCCATTCCATAAAAGCCGGTGGACGCAGCCAGCCGCTCACTGACGACCGGTCGCGTCGTTGCCAGCGGATCGGGAAGGTATCGAGTGATGGCGTCCAACAATTGCGACACTCCGATGTTTCGAATGGAGGAGCCTATTAGGAGCGGGGAGAGCCGACGATCAATGCAGCACTGCCGGATAGTGGATTCGATCGTGGCCGCGTCGAGACTTGATGGGTCGTTAAGGAACAAATCGGCGAAAGCGTCATCTTCATCAGCCAATGCCTCAAGAACAGCCAAACGTGAAGGGGATTTTTCAGGTTCTGCGAAGACATCGAGGATGGAGAAGGTCTTGGTTTCCCCGCGCGGGATCTGAAAAAGAGATACAATTGGGAGGGCAAAGAGACAGAGACAGACAGACAAACTGACAGACAGACAGACAGACAGACAGACAGACGAACAGGAAGGCAGATAAACAGGCAGATAGACAGGCAGACCGGCAGGCAGTCTGACAGACAGACAGGCAGGCATACACAATGACAGACAGATAGACAGACAGACAGTCAGTGAAGCAGCCAAATAATTGACAAGCAGACAGACAGAGGCAGACAGATAGTGTCAGGACGATAGACAGAGACAGACAGACGGGCAGACAGGCAGACATGGAGACAGGCTGACAGAGGGACAAACAGCGAGATATGAAGACAGACAGACGTGCAGACCTGAAGCGGAAGTGGATGAACGCCAAGCTTTGTCTTTAACTGCAGCAGACACTTCTCCACATTTGCTCCTGGCTTATCCATCTTATTCAGATAGATGATCGATGGCAAACCGAATTTGACTGCCTGACGCCAGACAGTCTGTGTCTGCGCCTGCACCCCCTTCGCCGCGTCCAAGATGATTACCACGGCGTCCATGGCCAGCAGGGACCGTTCCACTTCCACCGTGAAGTCCACATGTCCTGGGGTGTCGATTAAGTTGATGCGGAAATCCTTCCAGGGGAAGCTGATGCAGGCCGAGGCGATGGTGATGCCGCGCTCGCGTTCCTGTGGGAGAAAGTCCATCACAGTGTCGCCGGAATCGACGCTACCGGCACGGCGGGTCACACCGGCCTCGAAGAGCATCCGCTCGGTCGTGGTCGTCTTGCCGGCATCGATGTGAGCGAGGATGCCGATATTGCGGACCTTGGCTTCGGCGGTCTGCCTCAAGGCGGAGAGGGTCTTAAAGTTCGATTTGTGCCGGACTGGAGGGCGCAGACACTGTAGCGGTGTACATGAGCGACCTGAAAATACAGCATGAATAGAAATTTGAAATTTATGAAGTAGCGACAAATGGACAGACAAACAGACAAAGCGGGATGTAAACCAAAAGACAGACATATCGAGAGACAAACAGACAGGCGGGCGGGCGGAGAGCGAAGCAGACAAGAGTCATACAGATGGGCAGGCAGACAGCGGAACAGACATCCAGACAAAGAGGCGGACATCCAGACATACAAATAAACATGCAGACGGATAAACAAATAGGCAGGTAGACAGGTAAGCAGACAGACAGACAGGTAAGCAGACAGACAGACAGACAGACAGACAGACAGATAAATAGACAGACAGACAGATAAATAGACAGACAGACAGATAGACAGACATGAACAGATAAATAGATAATCAGGCAGCAAAGTAATGCAATGAGGCGAAAGGCAAAATGGAGGGAATTATATTTCTTGATAAAAGTGGGCGCAGTGACTGGTAAAGAAATTGATTGATTGATTGATGTTGGTTGAGCATATGTAACTGGCAGCACCGACTGATTGATTGGTCGATTGACATGTCTTGCAATGTTACAATGACACGCATTCTCAATTGTTGGGCAGGTTGGTCGCCCTTAGTGTAAAGAAGAAAATAAGTTTTCTACGGTGACATTCGCCACAGTTTTCAACTCACCTGCAAACTGTCCACACCGTATCAGCCTAAGCAGCATATTGCGTGGAAGGCAACCGGAGGGAAAATCCCAAAAGCCGGGAAAATCACTAACACGCACACCACAATCACACAATCAATCAACGGAATTACCCATCAACTTCCAGTTCAATAATGAGCAAAATTCCAAGGCGAACGGACGGAAAGAATACCCTTCATGTCGCATCACATTTCCTGCAGACACTGATGTTATGTCACAGAAAAAATTTTCACCAATCACCAATACAGAGAAAGTTGATTTTGAAATTATAGAATATATTTGTTACCGACGGATGCTTGTTGCGTTACAAACGTGCAATCAGTCAATCAACGACGGAAACTACAATTCTGTTCACGTTCGCCCACGTGGCTCCCCATTAAAGGGCGACATGGCGAGCCGAACGGGACAAGTTTTTGCTAAAGGGAGCTTTCATTTTGCAGTTTGTTTATCCCTCTTCTGAAGATTTTCGCCGATCTTTCAGCCCCAATTTGTTTCATCAGAAGAATTTCCATCAGGTAAATCAATTTTTTGCTGCATTCATTCACCATCCGGGCGCCAAAGAAAGATTTCCCATCAAATTTTCAGTGGATTGTGTGTGTTTGTAGCGAGACCGTAAACGTGAAACGAGTCAGCTTTTTCAGGCTTAAAATTGTTGCACTTAAGGGACTGTCCTCGAGCGACAAAAATGTCTCTTTTCCTTTGGTTAGAAAGACCTCTTACGCGTCTTTTTCTAGAGCAATGGGTGGCGGCGAGATCGGCTACGGCGACGGGAAAGTTAACAAGGCTCGGATCCCGCAGGGCCACGATGTGTGGGGCAAAATGTGCCACTACCGCGGTGTGGTGATGCACCATCTCTCCCCGTTCGAGCAGCGCGTCCTCGCCGGCCTATTCAGCGATGGCATCCCCAAGATGGTCCGGCGCATTAGCGGGCAGAAATTCAAAATTGGATTACGTGAGTTGTAGTTGGGCCTTTTAATAATCGGGCTTTCGTACCCTTTTTTCCGCCGTCGTATTTGGCCCATTGACGCGAACGGTTGATTGATGGCTTGACTTGGGTTGTTCTATCTGATGATTTCAGTGGTTGATTGGTGGATTGACAATTGGTCGGATTCGGAATGCGTGTAGTCAGTTGATTGAGTGATTCATACTGATGTAAATAAACTAAATTTATTCAAATACAAAGCACTAATTACTCGAAAGACCTGGACATTTTTTATATACTCGTTTTATTGTTCCAGCGGTTTTGTTTGGTGCTCTCATCTACAACTGGGCGGAGACCTACCACAAGAAGCTCATCCGGAAGGACCCGAAATTCTTCGAGGACGAGTACAAGGAATACCTCGCCTCACCGGAACATCAGACCTACCTTGCAAATAAAGAGGCGGAAGCCAATGCGGCGGCGAAGAAGGGAAAGTGAGACGGGATGTGATTTTTTCGTAGTTTCGGCAACCGTCGGCTGAGTTTTGTCAAGAGACGCCTTCGAGGACGCAGAAACGCCTTCGAGGACGCTTGCACAGAACTCAGTCTGGTGTGGCCCATTTGTGTGCTTTTGCTGTCTCATTTTATTCCGGATGATGAGGATGATGTTTGATACCAAGAAGAAGAAACCCAATGACACCGGAACCAATGTCTCACTATATACTCTGAAGGCGACAGGCGGAGAAAGACGCTTCGTGTTCTGTGGACATTGACGGACATAATGCATAAGAATGAATATTAAATAAGACGTCGGGTTTAAATTTAAATGAGTGCACCAAAGCTTTTCTACTGCAAGACACTCGTGCGTGATCAGACAGGCAGGGAGCCGGAGGGGACGACAGCTTCACCGAGTGCGCGGAGGACTTCCCCGCGGTAGTCGTCAAAGTCGCCCTCAATCTCGTTGATGGTGTGGTCCTCGATGATCCACAGCTGGCAGTGGGTTTCGCGAATCATTCGCTCGTCGTGGCTCACCAATATCACTCCTAAAAATTGCACAACGCATACAGACAAGGTAGCCAGACACTTAGACGCAGAATGACAGACATTCAGTCGTAGACAGACAGACAGACAGACAGACAGACATTCAGCCGTAGACAGACAGACAGACAGACATCCAGCCGTAGACAGACAGACAGACAGACACGATGTCTGTACACAGTAAACACCCAGACAGATTGACATGAACATAGTCAAGTCAAAAGTGTGCAGGCCGTCACAAAGAGACAATGTAGGAGACCATCACATACATTCAGTCACAACTTCACAGACAGGTCCAGACAGTCAGTCAAATCCATGCAGACGCATGAGGGTGCCTGATAGACACACTATCGCATCAGATAGACAAACCTCCTTTGAATTCGGTGATGGCTTCCGCCAGGGCATCAATCGACTCAATGTCCAAATTGTTGGTCGGTTCGTCCAGCACCAGTACATCCGGCGCCCTCAACGCCAGCTCCGCCAGTGCGACCCGCGATTTCTGTCCACCTGACAGGTCCCCGATCTTGATGGTATGCGCGTGGCCGGAGAGGCCAAACTGTCCCAGCCGTCGTCGGGCTTCCTGGTAGCTCAAGTTGAACAGCCGTTGTAGATACTCTGCCGGGCTCTCGGCCAGGCTCAAGTGCTCCCCGCTGTGCTGGTCGAAGCGTCCGATGCGGAGCCGCGCGTTGCGACGGATTTCACCCTTGGTGGGTTGGATGTCGCCGCACAGAAGTTTGAGCAGGGTACTCTTGCCCACACCGTTTGGGCCGACGATGGCCACTCGCGAGGTCATGTCGATGCCAAATTCGAGGTTTTCAAAGATAGGCGGCTGACCGGGATAGGCGAAAGTCATCGCTGAAAGCAGAAGATGGACACAATGTTTACAACAGCACCAGTGGATGTTTCCACAGCTTACGAGTTACCACATTTCAAATAAGGGTGGGCGAACACGTAAGCACCAAGCAGGCAGGCACCGAGCAGGCAGGCATAGACAGGCAGGCATACATTAGATAGGCAGGTCCATGGAAAGATAAACAGGCAGAGAAACAGACAAGCAAACCGACCGATAGACAAATAGGTAGTTATAAAATCACACAGACAAGACCAATAAAAACGACAGACAAGACATACAAACATCCAGAGAGAAAGACAGGCAAATAGACAGAAATATAGGCAGCCAGGTAGATAGGCAGCCACAACCAGACAGACAGACAGGGAGACAGCCAACAAATGAGGCGGACAGACAGAGAGCAGAAACAACCCCCTCATACGGTAAGCTAATTAAGCAGGCAGCGACGAGACTCAAAATGTCAACAGGCTGGCCAAAAACAGGCACACGGCCTGACTATGAAATGAACTTGGCAGGCAGAGAATGAGGGGTACCGACTGCAATTTAAGCAAGCATACTGATCTACGACAGTTAGACAATCAAGAAATCAACAGCTTCGTGAGCACTAAAAACAGACAGTCAGTCAACTAAAGCAGTTATGCAAACAGGCAGCCCAAAAAATACAGACATTCGACAAAGCAACAGTGCAGACAGCTGGGAAACACAGTGAGACTATCAGTAAAGCGACTATGCAGTCAGATCAACAGGAAAATAACAGGAAAATAACAGACAGCCAGACAGATAGATAGACAGGCAAAGAATCAACTGAAAACAGAAGCCAATCAACCAGGAAACTCGTTGGTGACAGTTTGGCAGAAATCAATTAGGCAGGCAAACAGTCAAGAAGCAGTGCGCCAGTCAGAAAACTTAACAGTCAAAAAGATCCTCACCGAAAGCTCCCAAAATTGGTGGACTCAAGTCCGTCGGCTCCGGGAACTCAAACTTCACCATATACTCCCTAATCCGCTTCAACACTTCCTGCGGGCCCGCGTCCTCATCCTCCTGCGCGCCCTTCTCCTTCTTCAGCCGGCCCCTCCCCTCTTTTCTCTGCAGCTCCGCCTTGGTCTTGTCCTCCGCCTTCTTCGAGGACAGCCCCGCCTTCTTCATCTCCCGCAGCTTCTTCTCCTGCCGCTCAAAGTCCCTTGCCTGCTCCACCCGTTTCTGCGTCAGCATCTTCTTAAACTGTGTGTAGTTACCGCGATAGTAGTGGAGCTTCTGCTCCTCAAGGTGGATCACATCCGTGCAGACGTTGTCGAGGAAGCTCTGATCGTGGGAGACAATCAGCAGGGTCTTCTTCCACGTGCGGAGGTAAGAGTCGAGCCAGATGACGGCGTTCAGGTCGAGGTGGTTGGTCGGTTCGTCCAGCAGCAGCAGGGTCGGCTCGATGAAGAGGGCGCGCGCCAGGGAGACGCGCATGCGCCAGCCGCCGGAGAACTGGTTGGTCGGACGGTTCTGCATCTCTGTGTCGAAACCGAGACCTGTATCGAGAGAGAGAGAAATACAGATAAACCCCGTTAGATACATCAGATCGAAGCGTACGGTAGTCATACCGGCAAGAATTCGCCTGGCCCTCGCCTCCGCAGAGTCCGCACCGATCGCTGCCAACTGCTCGTAAACTTCACGCAGCTTCTCCGTCGCTTTCATATCGCCCTTCGCTGACTGCGCCGTCAAAGTTTTCTCCAACGCCAGCAAGTCCAGTCGCTTGGTGTCAGCTTTGAGAACGACCTCCACGGCCGGTGTGGTGTCGGCCATCACTTCCTGCTCACACAACAGGACGTCAATGTTGGGCGGAATGGCAAGCTGACGATTGGCGATGTGTTGCAGTAAAGTCGTTTTACCGTGACTGAAAAGAAGACATCACCTGTCACCGAGCCCGTGTTGACAGACAAGACAGGCAGACATATTCGTCCCGATAGATAAATACGATCGATGAATCAATTACATTCAGAAGAGCGACCAGGAGGCATACATACACGCAGACAGACATATAGACCGACGTACGAACGGAGAGACAGACAGACAGACAGGCCGACAGACAGACAGACAGGCCGACAGACAGACAGGCCGACAGATAGACAGACAGATAGACAGACAGACAGACAGGCCGACAGACAGGCCGACAGATAGGCCGACAGACAGGCCGACAGACAGGCCGACAGACAGGCCGACAGAGAGACAGCAAGAAATATGATGCACCGTATTTACCCATTAGGGCCAACGAGACCATAGCGTCTACCGCTCGTGATGGCTAGAGTGGCATTCACAAACAGTTCCTTCCCCCTTGCCGCGATCGAAAACTTCTCAACCTAAACAAAAAACAATTCAAAAAGTTCGCAACTGCATTCTCAACGTTTGTGGAGACAAAATGAAATGCGAACCTTGATATCAACAGCATTCTCCAGATTCATCGAAGAGACCTTGCTGGTTTGTTGCGTCACGCTAAACTGATCCCCGGCACCGGTGGACGAGGAACCGAGACCCGGGCCACGACTAAGTAGTTCCGCTTCGTATTTGACGAGCTTCTCCTTGGCCAAGCGTTCTTTTCGGCTGAGCTTTTCCCCCGCCTCCGCGCCGGACGCCGCAGTTGCTGCTGCTTCATCAGCCGCCAGCTTGGCCCGTTCCTCATCTTCCTCGTCTTCCCAGACGTTCTTGCCGTCATTTTCCAGCGCCATTTCAGCAGCTAGTTCTAGAACGGTCTTTTTCACAGTTGGTGCCTTCTTTGATTTCTGCCACGTACAACGAAAGAGAACACCTTGAAAGATATCTTTACAAAAACTACAAGGCTACGGTATAAATATTCTCCAAGCTGGAGCTTTCTCTTTAGACAGCAAACTGAACATTTGTAAAGAGTACAAATCAAAACAGATAGGAAGACAGACTGACAGACACGCAGGTAGACCCATAATCAGACAAGACAGAAAATTAGGCAGGCAGGCAGGTAGGCATGTAGACAGGCAGATAGACAGACTGTCAGACAGAAATACAGAAATACAGACAGACAGATAGACAAACAGAGAGACAGACAGACAGACTAACTGACAAACAAATAGACAGATAGCAAGGGATATATGATTTTCTATACCTTGCCAGTTTTGTCCGTCTTAGAGTCGTCCTTGACGGAAAGTTTATCCAAATCCTCAGACAAGTCATCGCCAGACTTTTGCGCCGGCTTTATTTTAGACTTCTGTAAAAACTTAAGAGCTGATAACTATGATTAAGCCTCATACGAATTATTCTAACGACTTGATGTAATCGCCCCAAACCTTCGTAGTTTTAGGCTCCTCCTTTGCCTTGTCATCCCCGCTTTTGGAATCCCGATCAGAGTCGGATTTCTCTTTATCGCTGTCTTCTTTTAAAAATTCAAAGATATTCTTCCCCTTTTTCTAAACCACAAGAACCGAACGAAAATGCAACATAAACCATAAATCGAATTTCTGACAATGTCTAGCAGGCAAGACAACATACCTTCGCCGACTTAGTCGGCTTCTTCGCAGCAGCTGCAGCGGCAGCTCGTGCTTCTTCGTCATCGGAGTCGTCTTTCCACTGGGCCGAAGTGGCCGTTGCCGCTTTGGGTGGAGGAATTAGTTCTTCAAACTGCAATACAAATAGGAACCATTCAGAGCGGATTGGGAAAGGAGCGAGCAATAGCAGATAGAGACAGACAGACAGACAGACAGACAGCTAGACAGACAGACAGACAGACAGACAGACAGACAGACAGACAGGTAGAAAGACAGACAAGTAGGCAGACAAACAGGCAGACAAGTAGACAGAAAGGCAGACAAACAGACAGACAGATTATTAAACAGGTTAGTACAACGACAGGGTAAATTTTCGTTTCTGTTCTGTGACGCAAAAAACAAACGATAAAACATCTGCGTACTTAAACCGACAGTAAAAGCACAGTCCATACATATAGTCACTGTTGTCAGACCAAGTGGGACTGGTGTCTGTAAGCAATGGAACTCACTGTCTGTCCTTTCTTCGAGCGACCGACATCCACTTCGTCATCATCGGAGTCATCCAAAGTCTGCTTCCCTTTAGCTTTCTTCCCCTGTAAGGCACAGCAAATAGGATTTTTAATGCCCGACTAAGATATTTCGCACGACAGACAATAAACGGGACACACTCTAGGCTTAGTTGCCGTTGATTTGGGAACGTCATCACTCGGCGGTCGGGGCTTTTCCGGCTTCTCCACATCCGAATCGTCATCCTTCGGCTTCCCTTTTTTTAGAGCCTAAAGAGCGCAGGCACAATATTACTGGCAGCATGCGCAAACAAATGAATTAATGGTTCTAGTACAATAATTAAATTGTGTACGATGATTTATCCATTGACTGATTCATTCATTCATTCATTCATTGAAGCTCAATTCATCATCAAATGACTCCCATCTTTCACTGATTATTTAGTTCAACAACAAGCTTCCTTGGTTGGATGACCTGACTAATACATTGCTTGACTGATTAAGGACCATCAACTGGAATACTTACTCGAAATGATCAATTGATTGATTAGTTAAGTTGACATAATCGTTTTGCCAGGCTGGTGCGGTGTTTCAATCGATTGATAAATTAATTGAGTTGCATATTTGATATGCTAGGTTGTGCAGTGGTTCAGTCGATTGATAGATTGATTGAGTTGCGTATTTGATATGCTAGGTTTGTGCAGTGTTTCAGTCGATTGATTGATTGAATTGCATATTTGATATTCTAGGTTTCTGCAGTGTCTCAGTCGATTGATTGATTGGTTGAGTTGAGATAATTGTTTTGTCAGGCTTGTGCGGTGTTTCAATCGATTGATTGATCGATCTGTCAAAATGATGAAAACTCAAAAATCCACCTTGCTTGACATTTTCAACCAATCTTTCTGAGCTTTGGCTAAAAAGCATCGGGGGAATTATGACGCAAAATCAGAAAATTAAGGAGAAAATTGAATAAAAACCCAAATGGGGATGACGAAATACCTTGGAAGGCTTCTTCGACAACGCCGGATCCTCCGCCACTCCTTTCCCCTTCTTTTCCACGACCTCCTCGTCGGAATCGTCGTTCTTGCTGCGTCTTCCCTTTTTCGCCTGGTGAAAATTCAATCAAAATTCATCGTTAATCCTTTCTCAGAGAAAATTCCTTCTCATATTTTAATTTATTTTGCCACGTAAACCGGGCAAAACTTACTTTTTTCTGTTCGGAGGCCATTTAAAATTCCGGGGAAAAAATATCCAAATCACAATCAAATGAGTTGAATTTTAAACCCGAAGTTGATGAATGGGATGAGTGAGTTTTTGTGGACGTCAAAATTGAATGTCAGACCTAGACGTGCGGTCGGTTCCTTTTATCGGTTCGGGTGGAGCTGAGCCGACTGAGTTTTACCGCGCCGATGAACTAAGCAACTCAAATTGCATTTCTTCACGCAAACGCAAGCACAAAAATAATAAAACATTATTATCTTGCTAGTTGCTTCTTGTGTATTTGCAACATTCAACACATATACACAACCAGTTTTGGAGCTACGGGCCCATCAGTGTGATCGGTCGGTTCGAATGGCATTTCTGAGACAGCGCTTGAGGCGCAGGGAAAGCGCTTAAAGTAACGCTTTACATAAGTAGCGGCAGTAGAGTAGCCTCCTCAGTGGTGAACGGTTAATCTGAACGGGCCGCTCAGTTCGAGCTACTTGCACACATGGCCGCGCCTTGCTCTGATAGTCAGGGCCTATCTTGCAAAGTGTAGTGTGTAGGAGTTATTCCAATTCGCCTCTTGGCTTGGTAGGTGGCACCTGGATCAGTTCAAGGTTTTGGCCATGTGCGTGTAATAGCCGATCATTTTGGCCAACGAAGATGCCGCTTTAGTTGGACACCTCGTCTTCCCTAGAAATTAGACTTCGCAATAATTTTTTTGCGTGAAAAACATTCCTTTAAAATTTATGAATGGACGTTGACCGGACTTCCATAGCGACACCGTTTACCGTTTATCTAGTCGGCTCCGCAGTCAACCAAAGTTAGCCGGTAAAGGTAAAACCCTCAATGATTTGCTGCTCAATGGCAGCAATTAATAAGCAGTTTCCCTATTTCACAAAGAATTGATTTCGACCTGCCGCCGCTGTGCACGCGTTGGTGATTTTGCCCCTAAACATATTTCCACTGATGAACGGAAAAAAATTAATAGTCTGTCTGGCCTCATTCACTTCATCTTGATCGTCTGTGTGGTGTGTTTTTCCGCGCGCCAGACAGCCGTAATATTCTCCCAAGACTGGCGTGTGTGTCTGGTGTTACCGCATTCATTCCTTCCGAACGACCACTTCGTTGATTGCGTAAACACCCAGCCTGGAGGAAAGAAGGAGTGTGCAACTGTTTATTCCCGCACTGTGAATATGGCGACCTCCGTTTTCCACTCGCCTTTCACACGATCATGCCCCTTTTCTGCATCGAAATTTGATTTCCTCATTATTTTGGATTTACTTCGCGGGATGGAAACGACTTTTGTGGCGCGGTGCCCGGATTTTGGCAGCGAATGAATCATTTGAATTTTTGCTGTATGAACCGGGTCAATCGATCAATCAACAGTCGATTTGCATCCTCGATTGGAGGCTGACTGTTTTTGTGGGATTTTAATTGGTTACGACTTTTTTGGATTGGAAGCGAATGGAATCACATAAAGTGTAAGTAGACTTTACGTATTTTAACTTTATTTTTGGGGAAATGAACTTTATTATAGCGTCGTGTAAAAGTGCAATTTTCAGATGGTTTTCACCAGTTAATCAATTAATCAATGGCATGGAATGCGTGAAATATTCTATCTTGTTCTTTTCTCTTCCTTTTTACATCATCTTTCTCTGATTTCGGATCTCAGTTTGAAGGCCTTCAAATTTTGCGTTCTTATACAATGATTGAGACTAATTTTATGTTGCGCCTTTATCGACTTGATGAAAATTATTAATTTGAATTTTGGAGGCGTTGGTCGGGACAATCAATCAATCAAGCGTTCGGTTATATGATGAGATGCGCAGGCTTGACAATTTCGGAATTTGGAGTTGTCACGTTTGTATTCCAATGAATTTAAGTAAAATGTAATTTATTTCAGAAAAATTCCGTTTAGTTTGATCGGAGATACGTCTAAAAAATTTTGATTTCTTGAATTCAAGAGTTTTTTATTTTCGTTGTGTAAATCAGTCAATCAATCAAAGGCCAGAGCGACGTGAGTATTATCCTATTTTTTATCCCGTTCCGTCAGAACATCCCCCATTTCTGAACCATGTTTCAACTTGCAATCTCGTTTTCTGCTGAATTGTATACGCAGTGTGAAAACTAAATTTTTCTGGTATTGCTTAGATTTTGATGGAGCTCTAATACTGTTATTTTTTTGCGATGAGGATTAGGCCAATCATTCCAGTAAGAGTTGCCCTGCATGATCAAATGGGAAGGCTGAATGATTTTTATGGAATTTAGAGTTCCAACGACGAACAGACATACAGACAGACAGACTTCTTGGTAGGTAGGTGGGCAGGCAGACAGACAGACAGATAGACCGACCGACAAATAGACAAACAGACAGCCAGGCAGGCAGACACAGGCAGATAGACAGGCACAGACAGACAGACAGCCAGCTAGGCAGACACAGACAGATGGACAGGCACAGACAGGCAAACAGGCAAGCAAACATTAAGCGTGGTGTGGGTACTTGTACTTTTTTTTCTTGCTGGAATTTACACGGTCATAAAAGTTAAGATTAAAATGTGTGCCTGTTTATTTTGGCCGTATTGGATAACGTTTCCGCGCGGTCGATTTCCTTGTTATTATTGACGGAACTGTCTGAAACCTCTTCCAACTCTCTGAGCATTTCTTTCTCTCTCCATTTGCAGATGACGGATATTATCCTGACTAATTTTGTCAGCTCAACGGGAGTCGACCCCGCCGTCGCACAGGACATCCTCGACAGCCACGAATGGGACCTGGAACGGGCTCTCAAATCCTTTTCCGACCTGAAAAGCGGCAAACCCCTTCCCTCCCCGTCCCTGGAAACCGGCGGATTCAAACGACCGGAAGTAGGGAGGATCGGTGCTGGTGGTAAAGCCCTTCTGCAGAAGAACGATGCCGTGGAGGTCGCGGATGAATCCACTGGTGAGGAGATGGGGATCGTGTGCATGTTATGCAACGGCTGAATAAATTAAATTACTCAGGCAGCAGCTTGAGATTGTATCGTCTTTCTGATGATGTTGCCGGATAATCGTTACAGAAGACGCGGTTGGATCTCGTTTTGGCACTGTGTGCCTGTCGAATGTGTCTGTGCCTTTGATGGTTGACCGGTTCGGCTGGTCTGTGTTTACATGTTTGCTCTATTTATTATGCCTGTCAGGTTGTTCTGGTTTTTGTGTTTCTCTTTGTCCTCCTGTGTAACTGATTGCCTTCCTGTATGGGCTTGAAATGGCCCCATTGTCTATCTGCCTGTCTGCATATCTCGTCTATATGTCTGTCTGTATGTCTGTCTGCCTGTCTGTCTACCTGTCTATATGCCTGTTAGCCTATGTCGTCTATATGTCTGTCTGTATGTCTGTCTGCCTGTCTTTCTACCTGTCTATCTGCCTATCTTGTCTATATGTCTGTCTGTATGTCTGCCTGTCTATATGCCTGTTTGTTTATCTATCTTTGTGTCTGTCTGTTTACTGAGTTGCCTGCTTGAACTGTTTGATTGCTCATGTGACTGTTTGTTTGGCCATTTCTATTTGTCTGTCGGAAAACTCTTATCGTGTGTGTCTGTATGTCTGCCTGCCTTCCTGCCTGTATGTTTGCTGGTCTGTTTGGGCTCAGGTTTTGTCGTTTGTTAGTCTGAAAGTCTCTTATTGCGCCCCACAATTTTGATTTGTCTGACTGCTAAGATCAAACTGCCTGGCTGGATAGTTTGCCGCATGGCGGGCTGAAAGTGCCTTGCCGGCAAGTCGGTGATGATGTCAATCTGTTGCTTCTATCAGCGCCTTCCTGTGGTAGCGTTTTACTCATGACCTAATATATAATTGTATGTGGGCCTGTTGCAGGTCGGAAGTGGAGTCGCGGGATATCAACGGCTTCGGAAAATTTGGCCCTCGTCACTCGCGCTCGCAGCGACGTAGCGAGGCGCTTCACCTCGGACGATCCCGGCTGCGTTCCCAATCACACCTTTACTTTACCGGATTTAACAGCAATCCAACCGGATGAATTCCGTGCATTTGTGGAGAATGATCTCATCGAGACGGCAACGTTGGTATCATTGGAACAAGCAGGTATGGTGGATGGGCAGGCAGATATATAAGTACGCACACACCCAAACATGCAGACCAACAAAGGCAGAAATGCCGAGGAACGCTGACATAAACATAAAGCAGACAGACCAACGCGTTGACATGCAGGCAGAAACAGACAGACAGACAGACAGACAGACAGACAGACAGACGACAGACAGATAGACAGATAGACAGACGGACGGACAGACAGACAGATAGACAGACGGACGGACAGACAGGCAGGTTGGCAGGCAGACAAACTTGTATATGTTCTCGGTACTTACATACAGTCTACCGATGGGGCGCCACGGGCAGAACAGACAAACAGATATACATATAATGTTCAATTGTTAAGCAAAAAATCAGGCGGACTAGTAGTCGGTTTTGATGGGCAAATTTTTTAGCTTATTTGGACATTGCGAAAAAAGGAACAAGCAATGGGGTCAAACAGCTGTTTATCCTTTATTCTCATATTGCCATGTCGGCTGTTGACAAGCTTGGCGTTGATTCCCTGTTAAATTATCATCGAATTATATCCGTGTTAACATTTTCTCCCTCAATCAGGTCGTCTGAACTGGTGGTCCGATACCAGGCCCTGTCAGCGGCTTCTTCCTCTTGCCACGACAGGAGACGGAAATTGTCTCCTCCATGCCGGTAGGTCACACTCGCTGCACCTTTTTTTGCGGGAACAACGGAAGTTGATTGTCATTTGGTTGATGGGCTTTGTGCACCGTTTTTGCAGCTTCCCTCGGTATTTGGGGCTTCCATGATCGACTGCTCACCCTCCGAAAATCGCTGAATCACGTCCTCAGCAAGAGCGAATACGGAGAGTCCATCTACCGCCGGTGGCGATGGCATCAGACTATCTTGAATAAACAGGTATGGACGGAGTTAGGTGCTAAGACAGACAAACAGGCAGACAGACAAGCAGACAGACAGACAGACAGACAGACAGACAGACAGACAGATAGGCAGATAGGCAGACAGACACGCGGAAAGCATATATATATAGGAAAACAGACTAATTTTGACATAGTAACTATAAAATATATTCTTTTAGAGTGGACTTATCTACACGGAGCCGGAATGGGAAAAGGAATGGTTTGGAATCCTGAAACTGTCCTCCGCCGAGCCTCGGATCAAATCGCGACCCTACATCTGCTGTGACAACTCGCCAAATCGCAAGTGCGTGTACCCTTCCCCACCACTTATTATATTGTTTCAACCCAACCAAGGCCGAAATTTCAAGTTTGGATACATATTTCAAGTGTGATTATATTTGTATAGTCTGGCCATTGTCGAGGAGACAGATGACTTGGGCGACGAGTACAACACGCAGTACGAGTCGCTGGAGGAGGTGCATGTCTTTGCGCTGGCCTATGCCATCAAACGACCCGTCATTGTCATTGCGGATGTCTACTTGCGGGACAGTGCGGGTGAACCGTTGGCGCCCATTCCGTTTGGGGGAATATATCTGCCGCTCGGTTGCGACCCCAAATACTGCTTAAGGTAGATCGGTTCTTTAAAAGGACATTTTGCATTCATTTGAAGACTGGTTGTCTGTCTGTTTATCTGTCTGTTTATCTATCTGTATGTCTATCTGTTTCTTCGGCTTTCCCCCTTTATGTCTGTCTGTTTGTTTGTCTGTCTGTTTGTTTGTTTGTTTGTCTGTCTGTCTGTTTATCTATCTATCCTGCTTGTCTATCTGCATGCCTGTTTGTCTGTATTTCTGTTTTTAGGTCTGTCTGCCAGCCTGTATGTGTTTCTGTGTATCAGTCTTTTTATCCTCTGTCTTTTCCGGTCTTATCTGCCGGTTGGTCCATGTGATCCTGGGTAATTATTCATTCCATTTTTTCCAGGTCGCCGTTAATTTTGACCTACGATGCCGCTCACTTCTCAGCCTTGGTGCCGATGAAAAAGGACTCGACAGAGGGCTCGGAACTTCCTGCGGTCATCCCGGTCACCGACAGCCACGGCGACCTCCTCCCGGTGTTGTTTCTGATCGATCCTGGCGAATCGTTCGACTGGGGTCGCGAAGACCGGGATCCGCAGGTGGTGGAGAAGTTG
The DNA here is from genome assembly GCA_001579985.1 of Hypsibius dujardini. Classification (NCBI taxonomy): domain Eukaryota; kingdom Metazoa; phylum Tardigrada; class Eutardigrada; order Parachela; family Hypsibiidae; genus Hypsibius; species Hypsibius dujardini. The sequence continues at coordinate 29,374 of LRSR01009621.1, read as the reverse complement.
ACCGGTACCTCGCAGGAGGACAAGCTGCAGGTGGTGCAGATGTACCTCGATCTCGTCAAAGTTACGGTAAGTTTTGCTCTCCGGTGGGACGGTTGATTGCTTGATTGCTTTAATTGAATGTAATTTACATTCCAAATGTGCTGGGCACTTTTGCAGGTGTCTGTGAAGCCGAAGGAAAGTATCAGCAGCACTTCCGGCGGAGTCGACGACCGTCGCTCCACAGCGGACTCCAACGAATCCGAGAGTTCCTCCGGCAGCCGCATCGAGAAGGCCCAGAAGAGCGGCTTCTCCAAGCAGATGAAGAGTGTTCGACAGAAACTGAAACGGAGCATCTCCAAACTCACCCGGCGCACCAGTGAGGACAGCGATGTGACGGTGGCGATGCGAGGCACGCTAGCCGGTCCTGGGGACGGACCCTTCGAGAAGAACCTCAATGGACCGGCTAGCGCGAGGGGACAGCCGCCACCGCAGCCGTCCGTGATGCATCACAGCGAGATCAGTTTACACGTCAACGGCAACGGTCGGACCAATGTTGTCTACGAGAACACCGGCTACCGGTGGACGGTTGAAGCGGTCAAGGACCTGCACGACAGTGATGTGCTTCACAATCCGGGAATTGTTTTGGGTATTTAGTTTTTAGAATATGTTTAATTTATGTTTGAGGGTATAGTAATTATTTGTCTAATTAACTATGGCATCGGAATTAACCTAAGTGGTTACATTAAGTTAACGTACGCTTCTTGTTTGCTCTGTGTCTGTCTTTGTGTCTTTGTGTCTGTCTGTTTGTCTGACTGTCTCTGTGTCTGTCTGTCTGACTGTCTCTGTGTTTGTCTGTCGGTTTGCCTGGTGGTTTCTGCTGACGTCTATCTGCTTATTTCTTTCTGTGTAGAAACATGCCTTGAACGTGACTGCTTGTATGTCCCCGTGTCGGCATGTTGATTACCGTTTATTGGTCTCCACGTCTGGTCTTTCTTTGGCCACGCAGAATATCTCTGCCGTTTTTCGCCCGAATTTGTCTCATGGTTTTCTGTTAATGCTAATTTGTCGGTTCGACGTGTCAATGTCTGCATACTTTTTGCTTCATCTTTTTGTTGGTTTATTCGTTTGCCTATTCTTTTTCAGCTGTTTGTCTGTCTGTCTGTCTGTCTGTCTGTCTGTCTGTCTGTTGTATGTCTGTCTGTATGTCTGTCTGTCTGTCTGTCTGCTTGTCTGTTTGTATGTATATCTGTATGTATGTCTGCCTGTCGATCCGACTGACTGCTTCGTTAACAATTTTGTATCTTGCATGTTTCTTAATGTTTTTTGTCTTCTTGTCAGGCTCCCCTCTATCATTGGACCACGAGACCTCCTTTCACGAGGAGATGATCAGCAACTACCTCGCGGCGGCGCGTGTGCGTTTCGACAACCACCTCAAGGACAAGGAGCGGCGCGACAACCTCCACGTGCAGAACGGCAAAACCCGTTGCGCGAGCCCCGGTTGCGACGCCTTCGGCACACCCTCCACCAACTACCTCTGCCCCGCCTGCTTCGCCAAGCAGAAGGTCCAGCTGGAGGAGATGAAGGCGCAGCGGGAGACCACCACCATCGGCAAGTCCACATTCTACACCAACAACGGTAGGAACGAGGACGGGGACGAAGTTCTGTTGAACAATCAGCGCTCCCTGACGCCGCGTGGTGGGATCCTTCCGCAGTTGCAGCGACCGAATGCGGTGGTGGAAGGCATCTCTACCATCGGGAAGAGCTTCCCCGGCGGCGGTGATGATGTCCCGGACGCTGTGGTGCGACCTTGTCGCACGGCGAACTGTGTGTTTTTCGGTCAGGAAAAAAGCGACTTTTTGTGTTCGATGTGTTTTAAGCAAAAAAATCACACTTGTCTTCTTTTACCCCCTGCGGCGGCGTCGGCCGCTGGAACGGCGGTGCCAAACACGGGCAGTGTCGATTCCACGACCACGACCAATCTTAGGTGACGTGGGCGGCAGCGGCGGGAGCCTTTGTCTCCATTTTATTATTTTGACGTGTTCAATGGCATTTTTAACTTTTAATTGTTCCTTCTTTTTTGTTCCGAAGTCGTGCGGTGGTGCGCAATGCATGGAGCGGGATTGCGATAATTGCGACGTGGCTAAATTACGATGATCCCCGTATAGACAGAAAGACAGACACACAGACAGACAGACACACAGACACACAGACAGACAGACACACAGACACAGACAGACAGACAGACAGACAGACAGACAGACACAGACAGACAGACAGACAGACAGACAGACAGACAGACGGATAGAGGTGATTAGGTAGACAAACAAATCCTCAGATTGTCGATATGAAAGTTATTGGAAGAATTTTGTATCAAAATTGGCACTATCATTCGCCGAGACAATAGATTCAGACAGAGAGTGAAAAAGCAGTTAACAGAACAGAGAACCAGGAATCTTGTCAAACTCTCTCCTTACAATCGTCCGGCTGTTCCCGTACACCACGCGTTGGACCACCTCCAACGCTGCCAAAAACCGTCGAGCCTCCACCATCCGGATATCCTCGGGAAGACCTTGGCAAGAGCAGTAGAAGCAGACAAGGTCTGCCAACCTAATGTTCAATTCCGAACACCACACCGCGTCTTTCTCCAAAAACATCGCATCATCACGCTCCCCACACTCCAACAACACCTGCAAACTGATTCCCAGACAATCCATGGCCTTCCGCAACAACTCCAACGCTTCAGGCAATAAACCTTAAAGTAGAAAGCAAAATTTCAAAGCTTAACTAACAATTTAACAGCTTTATTTCTGGAAAGACTAAACTAACATTCGTGTTACATGTTCCCCAATCAAAAGCAAAAGACACTAAGAATGGCAAATTTGCAATTGCTAATTTTATTAAGCGTCAAATTAAGTAGATTTCGTTTCTGCTTCTGAAGAACAAACTAAAATTACACTAAACCAATTTAGACTAAGATAAATATAAAATCCATAAGGAAGAAAAAGGAAATTAGTAGTCTAAATATTTCTGCCTGTTTTAGTTACGCTGTTTAGTTAGTGGACGTCAGAAAATCATAGCCAAACTCCAATAATAAATAGTGTTAAAAAATAAACTTGCCAAGCTCCAATAATGACTAGTGTTAAAAATATATTTACTTGGGGCATTATTCAAGTCCCGAATTCAGAATCAGTTCTTTTAGACCTAGATCAGAACTACTTTTATTTAGACCTACTTTCGTGAGGAACATGAAAATTTATTTCGCCGGCAAAGTCAGACAGAGTTTTTTTTTCATATTTTGACGTTGGAAAAACACAGGAATATTCCATTTTCCTTCATTTTCACTGTAAAAATAGTGATTTTTAGAAATAACTTAAAAGCGATTATTTTGACACTGTGCCATTCATTTCAAATTCGATTTCGATTCGATCAGCACCATTCAAATATTTTTCGGTGATCAGTGGGCGGAGCTCTGGGTATCTTTCAAAAAGGGCCGATAATTCCAGCGAAGTGGTTCAGGTTTTGGTCTCTAGCTCCGCCTACTGACCTCAGCATTTTTTCAGTCGACTCCAAATTAAATTTGAAACGGGATAGTGTCAAAAAGATGAGGTTTAATGTAGTTCTAAAAATCGTAAAAATCACCATTTTTACAGTGAACATGAAGGACATAAAGGAAAATGGAATCTTCCAGTTTTTTTTCCAGTTTTTTTCCCAGCTTTGTAAAATCACCTTAAAAACACTTGACCCGATTTTACCGGCGAAATAATTTCTATATTCTTCACTACAGTATATCTGATTGAGAAACATATTTCGGAGTGATTATGAATTCGACACTTGAATAATGCCTCAAGTTAGAATACCTCTTTTCAACATTAAATCGAACTCCCGTAAAAGCGGCTTATACAAGCCCAGTCGCAACTTGGTCCGTCCACTCGCGGCGAACGTCTCCTCCAACCTGCGGACCATTTCCGCCGAATGCCCCTCCTCCAACAGCCCCTTCCGTTCCCTCCACACATCTTCCGGTTCCGTGCGATCCAGCTGACACAGCACGCAATCACAGGTGAATCCATACCCAGCCAGGCGTTTCGTCCGCTCTTCCCATGTCCCACTGCTAGGGCTGAAATACGGAATGGTCACTTCCTGGCCCTTCTCAATGAGTTTGATGGCATGCACCACTAGGACGTCGCAGTAGACCATCCACATGGCGTTGGGCACACAGGCGTGGTTGAAGTAGGCGGCGGCCACGAAGAGTCCCGAGCCAGCGGAGACGGAACCGCTCCGACTGTCTTGCGTCAGGGCGAAAGCATTGGCCGCTATGATGCCTATCAAGAAAGACTCGTACTGTACTGTCGCGATTCTAACGCCCAGCTTAGCCCCGCCTTCCCCCGTGCAAGACTCTGTGACGTCACGGATTCAATTCCAGCCCGGCCCGGACCCGGGGGTCGTAATTTACTGGTAGGGCCAAAAAACGGCCGTTAGAATCGCGACAGTGCAGTACTTTACACAAATATTAAAAATTTTATACGTAAGTGACTCAGAAGTCGGAGCCAAAAATGGGTGGATAGAATTAAAGCACCCAACTGGTTTAAGGCTCGAAAGTAATTAAGACAGTCATACCGCGTAGTCGATCAACATCCACGATGGGGTCCTTCTTCGCGGGATCGGAAAATCGTCGGCGTCCATCCTTTTCCACGTCGTTGGCGGTGAGATCGTAGACCATGTCGGTGTAAGTTGTCGGATTGCTTGTAATGGCATGCCCGATCTCGGTGATGAGTAGCCGGTGGTTGTCGTTTCGGAAAGACGCCCGGAAGGCTTTGTTGACCATGATTTGCGTGCCTGGAAGAATGTCTGTGGACGCCACCAAACCCCGCCCCTTGCCGGAAATTTTCGCCACATGAATTGGCCCGGTGAAATCCGCCACGTCCAGGTAGGTGTCGGGCTGCGAGGGATGGAGTTTGTGGATGGGAATGCCCTTTCTCGCTTCGGACAAGCGTTCGCGACAGCGTTCCAGTTCGTTGCCGTTTTCATGATGCTGTTCTGTTTTAGCTGCCGCAGGAAGAGCGGACAGGCGTTCGAAGCGAGCATGAGCTTGCACATAGTGCCGGAGTTCGTAATGGGCGCGGCCCGCGAGATGCAAGACTTGTGGTAACAACCACAACGGCGGGTTGTTTAAGACCATCTCTGCGAACTGGAAAATAAGAGTCATTGCTCTGTAAGTCCCGTTTGGGAAATGGGGAAATATAAGGTTCAAGTATATACACAGGCAGAAGAACAGACAGCGAGACAGACAGAGAGACAAAGAGATAGACAGACAGACAGACAGACAGACAGACAGTTAGACAGTCAGACAGACAAATATACAGACACATAAGTAGTCTGGTCAGTGCGCTACCTCAATCGTCTTCTCAAAGTGGCCCGCACAATAGTTTTCCTCTGCCAGTTTGCTGTAGAGAAACATTTCATAGTCTTCGGTCGAATCACCTTGGCGAAAATCGTCCACCGTCGTCATTGCTGCCTTCCACTGCTGCGTGAGGCCTCCCCGTTCCTGCGATCCCTCCACCGCCACCCCCGGGATAGGATCTGACGCATGCGGTGCTGGCCATAACGGGCTGCTCCACAGACTGCGTACCACCACATCGGAGGGGCTGTCGCAGCGCAGGATGAACGTCCCCGCAGTGGACGAGCTGACCTGCAACATCGGTTCCTTGAGCAACAGCACCGTCCCCAGCTGAAGCGGCTGCTCTTCCGGGTGGCACATTGTCCGTTGCCCCAGAAAGTATGGAAGGACTAGGACGACGGTCCCGTTTGTCGGGTGGTCCACCACGGTGTGGACGGCGACGGTCGCCATGGTCGGAACAGGAGTGACTACGACTGGTGGCGCCACCGTTCGGACCACGAGGTACAGGTTGTGGGCTTTGGCGTTCAGGGCCAGTTGGCTGAAACGTGCCTCCGCCAGAACGGACGGAGGCTCTGAAAAAAATGATAGTGATAAATGATAAAAAATAAATAAACGATGAAAATAAATAAATGATCGAAAAAAGTGTCGAAAGAGTTAAATGCAAAATTAACTATTTAATATTTAATCTGAAATGCTTTAGACTGAATTACAACAATGTAACATTTTGCGCAATTTAGTTTAATGATAAGAATTAACTCATAATGTAATACTTTATTTTGTAGTTACATTCAGTGATTTATTTTATATAATTCTTTTCAGTCAATAATATAACTTATAGGAGCATCTCCCATAAGCTACATTGTTGACCGAAATTACGTTTAAATTACCTTTACGTTTAAATTGCGCTTAAACTAAGTTTACGTTTAAATTATAAGTTAAGTTTAAATTACATTTACGATTAAATTTACGTTTCACCATTTATGTTTAAATTGCACTAGTATTTCTTTTTTCATGATGGATCGGATTAACGTTTTTCGTTTAAATTACATTTTGCGTTTAAATTCACCCCTTAAGATTTACGTTTCACCATTTACGTTTCAATTACAAGACTACAGTATTTCTTTTTTTATGATGGATTCGATTGAAGTGTGAACCTCGTTTGTACCCTTTTAAGTACAAACTCTACAATAGAAACGTACGTTGGCAGTCGGCACAAAGGTCCAATTCACTCACTCTCGGTTAAATATCAACTTACAAATCATTTACTAGTGTTAATTGTCTGAGAATGGTGTTGCACCAAACGGCAACCAAATCAATGAATCAAACCACCGGCGGAATGGCGGATCGAAAAGCCGGCAAACTGAGCAGGCTCAATAGATAAACAATCAATTCATCAATTCATCAATTCATCAATCAATCAATCAAATAAACAATCGATTCATCAATCAATCAAACAACAATCAATTTATCAATCAATCAATCAATCAATCTAATAAACAATCGATTCATCAATCAATCAAACAATCAAGTTATCAATCAACCAAACAATTAATTCATCAATCAATCAGACAATTAGTTCATCAATCAATCAAACAATCAATTCATCAATCAATCAATCAAACGATGAATTTATCAATCAATCAATCAATCAAACGATGAATTTATCAATCAATTAATCAATCAAACAATCGATTCATCAATCAATCAATCAATCAATCAAACGATACTCGCGCTCACTCGAATCCTAAATTCCACTAACCGGATTCGGATCTGGGTTTAGTCGACCAAACGTGGGGATCCACCTCTACAATGCTGCCGTTGGTGAGCATTGTGAGCAGAGTGGTGCCACGGAAATTCCACCGAAACTGGCAAACTACCAAGGAAGCTAGAAAGCAACACACAAGCCCACATACATGAAGTGGAATCTGAATCACCATTCAAACAGTCGAAAAATCGGCTCACTTATGGGTTTCTCTATGATGACAGGTGTTTGATTGTTTGATTCGCTGCACTATATCCTATAGCGCTTCTAAAATCAAACAATCAAGCATTTGCCATCAAAGAGAAACTCATGAGTGAGCCGATTTATCGACCAAGTGGAGGGTGAGCCGAAAAACAGACTCTTCCTCATATTTGTCAACACACATACAGTGCCAAGACTGACTTGTTTTTCGACGAACCGTTGAAATTGTCTACTGGAATATACCGGAAGAAGAGATGAAAATGCGCAATGCAAAAAAATTAAATAAAGCAAGAAATGTTTCGATCTTTGCCGGGAACACGGCACTAGTGTTGGCACGGTTCGGTTGCAACATATTAAAACTGCGGTTGCAGTTCATTACTGTGAGTGACTGATTGGTTGATTGTAAAGTTACTACGCGGTTGCAACCGAACCATGCCAGCATTACACGGCACAAACCTTTTTCGTTCATGTTGAGGCAATCGATCAATCAACTGAAGGCAATTCTTTTAATTCTTCTTTACAATTAACATCCAGTTATACACACACGACCGGAATAGTTGACTGATTGAGTCAAGCCGTCTGACTCGTTCAATGCATTGCTTCCATGCACTGGATGAGTCGATACTTGAATCGGGCAGCCAAGCATTCCAGCCGCGGGTGTAGAACCAGGCTCATTCATAAGTCAATCAAGCCTTTGGAGGCCACGCCGGATAGATCCGGCCAGATGGGCGGACGGTTGAGTGGAAATTTAAAGGAGTCGCCCGCCCATCATGTATCCCTACCGTCCGCCTGTCCGTCCGTCACTTCGTCCCTCCGTCTCTCTGTTCCTCTGTCCCTCCGTCTCTCCGTCCCTCCGTCCCTCCGTCCCTCCGTCCCTCCGTCCGTTCATCCGTCCGTCCCTCCGTTCGTTCATCCGTCCGTCCNCCCTTCATTCACTATAATGTATTGTATATACAGAGGCCGATCCATTTGTTTGTGGCCGATTTTTATTAATTTCAAAATAAATACTAAAACTTTTTTAAATACTAAAATATAAAATATAAAGTATAATTTTAAAACGGGATGATAACGTTTATTTATGCCCAAAGGGGCCCCATTCTGATATTAAGGGCTATCCGGCGCTTTGTTTGTGTTAAAAATTCAAGCAGGGTCGCCGAATGTGTTACAGCTACTTGCAGGTTACTTGCAAATTTTTGATTTGACGTATCGTGAGTCGCAAGACTAAACATATTATAAAGTTATAATTTCTTAAAGCAAAAATCGGCCAAAACCTAGTCACCAAACACAAAGAAATAGACTGTATTCATTTGGAAAGCATATTTGAAAATTAAGACTGAAATTTGGCACAGTGGAAACTGAAAACGGGTGACAGACTCAATCAATCGAAGAAAATGACAACAAATGAAGATTTCTGAGCAACGAAATTCGTAATGCGTGTATTGAGTTGATTGATCGATAAGCCGGTTTGAAGTTTTCACCAGTCAAACAACCTGTAGTCTTGTTTGTCAAACCACACCAAATCAAAAGTTTGCAAGTATAAACCTGCAAACAGCTGTGGCAAGGAAAAACGGAAATTTGTTTTCAGTTTCCAATATTTTTTTCCACAGAAGTAGTTTGGGTTTGCAAACTTTTGCACTTTTTTTTCTCAAAATACATCACGTGACGTCATCAGGACTCCTTATCCCATTTGAACATTCATTTCAAAACTTTATTAGACGAATTTCGTCTAATTTACTAAGTTTCGAAATATTGTTTGACTTGAAGGGCGGAGCGATGACTAAAAAAGGGCGATCCCATCTCAAATTCTAGCCCCGCTCACTGACCTCGATCTCATAACCGTTATCAACGATGTTCGGCAACAATTACACTCGTTCTACTGCCTAAGGTTCAAATCTCGAATTGAGAGGCGCCACCCAGAATTGCCGCCCGGCAGTTTGCAATCGTATCGTGAAGCAGAGCTGGCACAATGTATGGAAGATAAGCAAGGTCTAAACGCTAGAACAAAAACAGGACCTAGTTGCATCGAGAATCGCCCATGCCTGACGGTCAACTGGCGATTCACTACAACCTCAGAATTTCCGCTTTATTAAATCCTTTCTCTTCATGGTTGTAAAATGTTATTCAAGACTCACATTGTCTCGCTTCTGGTTGTGTGCTGGTCGGTGGCAGCTGCAGTCTCCCGTCGGTTTATTAGCGACATCATTACAGATGCCGCCAAGGACAGCGTAAGTAAAATCACAGTACTGTACTGCCGCGTTAGCTTCGCGCAACAAACACAGCATTCTCAGTATATACTGCCCGGGCAATAACACACGGAGTGGGGGACAATCGCCCGGGGCGGCGTTACAGGTGCGCGAAGCTAACGCGGCAGTACAGTACCATATTGATTTCGATTGAAAGAGAAGGGGTTTATCCGTGATTTATCTCCGATGTAAGCAGAACCGAAACGTTTGTTAAGTTTCGTTGTTTTATTTAATAGATTTATCAAAGCACTCCCGCAGTGGTAACGTGATTGAGGGATTAAAAATTTAATACTCCACATTAAAAAGCAATTTTTGCCCTGCAGCGATTTTTTTGGACACAATTACTACACGGGAAATGTAATTTGTCTGAAAACCAACAGTAAAAGAATGAGTCCGAGACTCCGAACAATCCGACGTGCAAAGCGGAAGTAGAGTCATTTCATTTTGTTCAAACATGGCAAGAGCAGGCGACGATACTTATTATTTGTGTGTCTGCCAAAAGGTTATTTGTGCGGAAAGACTTCTTCGGTTCAACGTTTCTTCATACCACTTCTAAGGTTGAGCCACTAGAATTAGGAGTGAGGTGGTGTGACCCTTCACAAACAGTAGGGTGAAATTACTTATGGTTTGCCCATCACACAGCTCTCTGTGTATCTAAACAAATCATCAGACACCGCGGCTGCACCAACAGAACGCCATCCGCCCGTAATAATTCTTATATCAGAAATTTATTCCTTATTCCTTATTCACTTCCTTTTATTCTCTTATGGTCTCTTATTTTATTTCTAGAAGACTCAACGTCCAGCCGGGTTCGGGATGCTTCATTGCGAGGGTGATGCAATCCTCTACCGAGCGCTGGACAAGGAGATATTCCAATGGGTCAGCATTCCGGCCGTCAATCAGGACCGCGCCCGGGTGGAGAGCATCCTGATTGGCAGGCACAACATACCGGCCTGTCGTGCGCGCCGCTACCCAACCAATTCCCCGGCGAGCGACCAGAACGCCTTCGCGATCGTCCTGCCGCGTGGCCAACAGTGCGGTTTCACCGATCAAATCTCCGTAAGCTACAGCAATGTCGCCATGATCACCATATATGAGCCCACTTCTACTGGACAGTTTCAGAGAAAGACATTAACCACTCCCTTGATTTGCCCGTCTCGGTCGTGGAATTTCCAGTTCTGGCCTACGGTCAATTTCGTCGGCGTCAATGAGGAAATGCGACGAGAAGATATCAGGTACAGACAGCAGAATTCACTGGCGTATCAGGCACAACGGCATATGCCTACTCTCGCAATTTTGTATACTACCTTTAGGCACAATTTTTTATGATTAACAGTGCGCCTGTCTATATGCACAACGTCAATGCTACGCGCGCGTACTCGGTTTTTTATCATCATAGCACTGGCCATTTGACCAAAACCCATCTCTACCTGACTAGCCCTGCCTGTTCGATTGGTAACTAAGCGCCTAGCCCTGCTTGTACGCGCGCGCAGCCAGTACGATATTCACAACTGATACTGTAGTGCCGCGTGGAAGTGTTGGGAGCGGCGTTCGCTTCATGCTAGGGAACATCATTTAAAACGAACGCCGCTCCCACCACTTCCATGCGGCGCTACAGTAACGTGCCGGTGGGTGTGACTGCTGCAGAGACAAAAATGAAGTTCCTTCAACAGGTCGAAACCCCTTTGAGTAGGTGATTTACATTTTTTGCTCATGCAGTTCTTATCCAAGTCATCTGGGGAATCTTTTTTACATACACCTATATATACTGTACACTAGCGCGGATTCTGATGCAATCTCGTTGAAAAAATCTGGAAAAGTACGTAAACGATCCCCGAAAACCTTCCGCTGGATTGTTGAAGTTGAATTTTCCTTTTCTAAAATTTGTAACGCATTCTTGCAAATTCATAGCATGTTTTCCAAAACTTATTCCGCGTTTTCCAAAAGTTATTTTGCATATATTGCCAAATTTGTGCCGCGTTTTCCAAAATTTATAGCGCCTTTTCCAAAATGTGTACCACATTTTTGAACTTTCTGATTTCTCCAATGAACTCACTCTTACAAGGAGATTTTTAAGCAGCGCCCTCTATAACTTTTTCCATCCGTTTTAATTTCTTTAAACGCGGGACTCTTTTTACCCATAGAAATAAACAGCTCTTAATATTATTCCAACTGAAACTCAATTTTGTGTCGATTAGCATTGGTCAAAAAATGTCTGGTCTTAATGGGCGGAGTTGGGGGCCAATTGTCAGCAATTCTATCTTTCTCTACTCGCTAATCATTAGGGCATATCAAAGGTGAAGCTAGAAATTGTCTTACCCAGTACTTTTTGCAAGTTCCGGGAACAACCTAACAATAATGTGATATCACATATCTTCTTCTCTCATTACTTCAGCGTCCGATCTCATAAGGCACTCTACCATGAGTTTGGTGGTGCACTAGATGTCGAGATCCATGTTATAACCATCGAAATGCGCAATGCACAGTTCAAGATGATTGTGAGCCGCTGCTGGGCGACGCCGGTGGACGATCGCGACCACCCACAACGCTTTGAGTTTATTTCGCGAAGAGGATAAGCACATATTTTAAAACCTTATTACAATTATTCCGTGGCCCATCGAAATCAACAAAAACCATGCCATCAGATATTTGGGAACGTGTTTGTGATGGTTCAGGTGTAACGTCTACGGTCCGGGTTTTGTCAAGGTCAAGCAGCAGTCCCGGCACATTGCTGTTTACGAAGTGCTCCAATTTCAGTTTACTGAAGACCCAGCAGAGAAGGCCTACTTCCACTGCGACCTGAACATTTGCCCCCCAAAGTGACAACACCGGACGCTGCACGACAGCCTGCAGCGATGAACCCGCTGACCTGGTGGACCAGTCTGACTTCCACGTCGGATCGTCTGGGGCTGATGTGATCCCCATCATCCATCCCGTCACCGTCGTATCGATCCAGCAGTTTTGGCCGAAAATCCGCGAGGGTCCCCTGCACAATGAGACATTGGGAGTCACTCTGAGGTAATTGCAATTTATCCCGTGTTCTTTACAAACAATCTGTTCCAATAAAAGGGAGGCTGTGAAATATTGTTAATTTTGTTCTGGCACCATGCTCGGTGAGATTCTGGTCAGGTCGTCATATCCATTGTTCGGACAAGTCAAAGCGTTGACTCTTTTTGCCATAATTAGATTTTGTATTGGATTCCTACGCAAAATTATGTTGAATTTTGTGCACACTTTGGCAAGATAAGGGAACGTTCAACAATTATGTCAGCGAATTCAGGGGGGTACGTGTCAGCAATCGATGACGAGCTCTGAGAGTGGGGTATGTTCTTGGATTACGTAACCATTTTATATCTCAAAATGTCCTTGATTCTGAGAGTTTGAAAAAAACCCGTACATTTCAGTAACAATTTAGACCCGTATGCCATTATTCTTCCCTTCATTTGAGCATCATACTAGTACTGACAAGAGGTTCCGATGGCTCCACCAGAAAAACAGGTATGTTACTCACTCCAAAAATAACCACCTCTGCATGACACTGGACAAGGAAGAAGATCTTGATGACGACGACGAGGAAATACGATACGAGGAGGCTGGGTCGACTGACATTCCCATCACTACCGATCTAGAAGCTGTTCTTCGTTCTGATTTTGAAATGCGGAGGATAACTATAAGTGTCATCGGTGCTGAAATTTTGTTAATAATGCAAAAATTTAAGATTTTGACGCATAGGGAGGTTCCAACGGCGCTGACATCAGCGTTTGAAATTCAGGGTGGTGGCGGTTGTTAGGTCTACCAACCGTCAGTTGGATAGTTAACAAGTTTATTAGACTGATAGTAAAGACCGTTAGAGAAATAAACTGGAAGAAAGGAAAGAANAGTGGACAGAGTTACAAACTAAGTATGATACTCGTGAGTTAAAGAACTATCATGATTGGATATGGGGACTTGTTGGGCGTGTCCAACACGGTAAACAAAAATACTGACGAGCTGTGACAGAGGGGAGGTAGAGGGTAAGGCCACCTAATATCGAGCGCTGACGTAATTGTTTAACGTTCCCTAATAGCGCGTCACATACCGGTATACCATTCATTCTTCTTTCAATGTGTAACCGGTTTAACCAATTTCAGTCAGTTGAAACGTTTTTAAAAAATATTTTCTCCTGGCATCAAGGCATGGATTGCTTTAGCCGCAATAAATATTACCTTTCATATGACACAAAATTATATTGAATTTGAAAACGTTTGCATGGCAACGTTGCAAGACGTCATCCGGGGTTCTTAGTCCCCTTGAAATACTTTTGAAGCATTTCGTTCAGTGATAAGCACATTTATGGTCAGCTCCAAAAACATTCAAATCTGAATGACACGTGTTCATCACGAATTCTTGTTCTGTGTTTTCTAAAATTAAAATCATTTTTTAAAACCAATTAATTTTTTTCCAATGAAACGAGAGGTACATGTACATTGAGCAACATTGATGTTCGTTAAAGGAGCTCTTGGCAATATCTTTAGCAGAAAAAGTCTTGCATGATGACGCTTTCTCAGCAAAAGTGGATTTCAGTTTTAGAGGCAAGCCAATTTTATGTCAATGAAAGAACCCTGTCAAGTTTTGCAGATCGCGCTGTGCTTTGCAGTTTCTATCAGAGAGCTCCATAAGGGAACATTCAACAATGACGTCAACGCCTGATATTAGGCGACCTTACTCCCCCCTCCCTTCCGTCAGAGCTCGTCAGAAATTCTTAGACCCCCTTGTTCTTCAAGGCCTGACGTCAGTTCGAACCGCCCCCCCCCACACCTGCTAAAAGTCATATTGGCAAGTCGCGTTCGACAACCTTGCCAAAAACTCAACATTTCACTTCTAGTCTGTCTGTTTAAGCGCCATCGCTTTCGTCGAATTTTTTCCGTTGAGTTGATGGAGGATACCACAAAAAGGTCAATAAAGATAAAAACTTTAGCAGAGGCTGAGAAATGGCGAAAAATCGAAACGATATATGCTGACGTCAGCCACGGCTGGACCCCCACCCCCTTAGCATCAGAGCTCGTTATCAAAGTACAACCCCCCCCCTACAAGGCGCTGACGTCATTGTTGAATGTTCCCTAGTGACATGTGTCTCTATGCTTAGTGCCAAGTCGCGGACGGACTCGCTGGAGGACTTTGGTGGATTCGGGAGTACCAATGTCCACATTGTCACCGTGGAACTCGACGACGCTTTTGACGACAACTACAACATGCTGGGGAGCCGATGCTGGGCCACTCCCGACGCGAACCACGAGAACCCCATCAGCTATCAAGTCATCGCCCCGCGAGGGTAAGGATAGCATGTCGTAATGTATCCCGCAGTGGGATCTCTAGACACTTTCTGCTTTCATCAAAATAAAGCGCATCTTATTCGAATTTTTTATTTTAAAAAATTCAAGAATAGAATAAAAAGCAGATACAAGCAAAATTATTATTTATTTTCCTGAATATTCTAGATAACAGTTACACATTTTATTTCAAAAATATACTAATTATTAACTTGATAAATAAATACTTTAATCGAATTTTTTTAAATTAAAAAATATTCAAGAATTTAATAAAAGCAGATAAGAACTAAATTGCTATTTACTGCGCTGATTATTTCATTTGAAGGAAAATGTACTGTCTTTCTTGACTGAAGGTAAAGCACACATTACCCGAAGCATTACTCAAGTTTGAGTAAATGAAACATAGAAATGAAATAAATCTCCGAAAAAATGCGCTAAAATTAATAAATCAATAATAAAACTCAAAGAAACCAGCAAAAAATAAGATTGACATTCCTCGGTAAGACTGTGTCCATACTTCACGCTGGTCCGTATTTTTAAAGGTGCAACGAAATGGGACCTGGCTTTGTGGAAGTGACGCGGATTGAGCGACGGGCACTGGAGTTTACGGTGGCGGAGTTTTGGTTCGATGCCGTGCCGGCGGGCAAGGTGGTCTACTTCCACTGCGATGTCAACATCTGCACCAACGCCGACACAAGCGGCCACTGCACGCCGTCATGCTCGGGGTCTCGCGCGGCCCCGACCAGAGGAGGAAGCCGTCTTCTCAGCTCCAACCCCATCAACAGAGTGCCACAGAGTGCCAAATATCATCAGTCACTAATTTATGAATTTAGGTATGATAATAACTTGAATAATTCATCATTTAGTCCATCATTTAACGAAGTGCAGAGTGACTGGAAATACCAGTGTCTCAAAATAAACTCGTACGAAAAAGGGTGGTTTGGGATTGGGATGAATTCCTCGTACTGTATTCACACGATATTGATATATTGATATTTACGATATTTTTATAAGACATTTGGCTTTTTCTGACGGCTTCTCGGTGAAAGCAAATGTAGCCCCGCACTTTTAGAAGGTTAGGGGAAACCATCAACATCTACAGTGTTTGTCCGACTCAGTATTAATTTGTAAGAAATGATGAAAAAGCAAACAGGTGAGGGGAAAAAATATTTCATACTAAGCGACTTATTACAAGAATTTCATATAAGACTAAGACTACTAATAACACTTCATATTAGTGTCGATAGAGTTAAATGCAAAATTAACCATAATATTTAATCTGAATTGCTTTAGAGTGAATTACAGCAATGTAACATTTTGTGCAATTTAGTTTAATAATAAGAATTAATTGATAGAGTAATACTTTATTTTATCTTAAGAGCTGCGAGCAAGGGTGTTGACAGGTCTTTTCTGCGGGAACGGGTTTTGGACACTGATGTTTTAGGCTTCTCTTGAACGAAAAGGAAATTTATCCTGAGCCGGTTTTTAAATGCATATTTCTAAGGTCCGTCCCCATCACTAGCACAAAATTGAGATTAGTCGTGTACTAGTACAGTCAACGACAAAATTTAATACATTGGAGGGTCCGGGGAATAGACAAAGGGGCGGGACAAGGGGTGGTTTTCAAACAATCGAACAATCAACCACCTGATCTGCAGCGATTGCTTTGTTCCTGCTTTTTTCTAATTTCAAATATGCCTTTCCAGAATGAATTCAAATTTCCGCTATATCCGCCGCGCTGCCATAAGCCTTGTGCGAATTCGTGACGAAAAACAAGAACTAGATATGACGTCTATAATTTCTTTCAGTACAGCTCGAGCTTGACTCAGCGTCGCATGCTAACACATTCGTTTGCTTACTTAACGATTCACCTGTTACGGCAATAAAAGATGCAGATCTGGATCCAAGCATACCTGTTCCTTTTACTGATCATCAAAGTAAATGCACTTCCGAAAGGAGTTCTGCAGAGTATTTTCTGGGCTGTGGGCAGACACTTTACGACACTCGTAATATTTTATCGGTATCATTTTGATACGGGATGACGACGTTTGAATGTGCCCAAAGGGGGCCCGTCCTGATACTGTACTGCCGCGTTAGCTTCGCGCACTGCAAGAGCATTACTTCGTTATCCTAGCCCGGAGTGCACGTAAGTTCATGCGTGGATTCATAGGTCTAAGTTTACGGTGGGTCTACTTCTACTGCGCGAAGCTAACGCGGCAGTACAGTAGTTAGGGCAACCCGGCTTTTGTTCGTGTTGAAACTTCAAGCAGGGTTGCCGAACGTTTCAGCAAGGAAAAATAGAAAAATTCTTTTCCAAAATTCAGTTTCCAATGTTTTTCCACAGTAGTTCAGGTTTGCAAACTTTTGCGTTTTTTTTAATACATCACGTGACGTCATCAGGACTCCTTATCCCATTTGGACATTCGCCTGAAAACTTTACTAAACGAATCTCGTCTGATTTACTAAATTTTGGACTTTTTAGATAGATTCTCAAATTTGTAACATCCAAAACTCAGCGTTATAATTAACCTTGTGTAGCGAGATAGAAATGACCAAAAACCGTCGCTAATTTCTCATTTTGGGATGGGATGAGATTGGATCGTCATGTTTTTTCATTCTTGCTTTGTGACTCGACACGGTAGACGGAAACGCCGCCTTTTCGGGTGTAACGAATCCGCATACACACGTAGCAAAAACCTTGCGCTGACCGAATGAGTAGAGCGTATGATATGTGGGAAAAATTGACTTTTCGTATGATCTGTGGTACTTAATATTTTCGTGTGTACAGTCCAAGTCCCGAGATTCGAACAGTCACCTGAGTTTATTTCTGTCGAGCCGTTTGCTCGCAGCCGGCCATTGCCAGTTTGGAGTTTGAGACAGTAAAGTAGAAACTGAAGTGTGACGGCGTTCGAATTTCAGGATTTTCATTGTACTAGAGGTAGGGCATTCTTTCAACGACTGCATTTATTTCATGAAGGGGAAGATTGTATAATGGCATGGCGTTTGGACTTGTAGACTTAGACCATTCCAGTTGAAAGACCATCCGATCCTTTGAAAAGCTGTTGTTTTGTAACATTAACAAGTCCCTCCGTAACATTGGCCAGAAGTGCAAGATTTCTCAAATTTCTAGTTAATAAGATCTTTTTCGGGGAGTGCTCTTTTTCGAGTTTCGGGTTTCGGGTTCGCGCAGAATTAAAAATGTCAATCCCCGAGTCAAGTCTAATCTTGATGGCCACCTCCAACCGGAATACTCAGCCCATCAGCGCAGGACCAATCGGATTTGAGGGACGTGGAACCGGGTGATTTATGGCTGGCACAGCGGTTGGAGGAGCAGTTGGCGGACCGGAAGCCGCAGGAGATGTGCTGCTCGAGAAAGAGAAATTGGGACAGTGGGGACTGCCAGCTTTTCCGACGGATCAGACGCGGTGGGAGTGCGAAGGCCCCGTCGGTCTCCGGTAAGTGGTCATGCACCATTGGTCTCCAAAAACATTTGAAATTTTCACTACTTCATTATAATTATTTGTCAAGATTCATCCGAAGCTCTGGTTCCTGTAAAAATGAACTCCGTTTCACGGCAGTAATCAAACAACTAACCAGCTAGGCGTGTCAAAACGTATTTTTCTAATTCATTCTAAAATTTTAGTTTTTATGTCTTTTCCACGTCTAGTTTTTTCATTTTCGTAGTTTTCATGCAGGCCATAAAAAGAATGCTAAACTCAATAAAGCTTTGTGCGTCGGATGCAGGAATGCACACAATCGACTCTAAATTGGTTCTATGACCGAATTATTTCCGATACGATCCAGGACGCGAAAGAGATAAAGCCATTATTTGCGAGTGTCGCTCCCTTTGCATCATTCCGCATTACTTCCGAGTAATCCCATTTGCCAACAGTTCCGAATACCTCTAACCTAGAGCTGTGGTAACGCGTCCGTGGATGGGCGGGGACGAAGAAGTTTCCGAAAATCGTTTTCCAAACTGTTCACTTCAGTCTCCATCTTGCAGCTGGACGAGGGAGGAGTCTCATGCGACAGAGAAATCCGAGACCGAAGAGGAGGTAAAGCAGCACCGGGGACGATCGGAAGTAGAACGGCTGTTGGATGGGGAGGGTGAGTCCGAGGAGGTTGTTCACTGTTCACTTCAGCCTCCATCTTGCAGCTGGACGAGGGAGGTGTCTCATGCGACAGAGAAATCCGAGACCGAAGAGAAGGTAAAGCAGCGCCGGGGACGATCGGAAGTAGAACGGCTGTTGGATGGGGAGGATGAGTCCGAGGAGGTTGTGAGCCCTGTTCCGACCAGCTACGCTCAAACCAGACGTGGCGCTTTCGCCGAAACCGGAAGTCTGTCATTGGGACTGGGTGGCAACTCCATGTCTTCTCGAATTGATTTTTCCGGCTGTTTCGCGGTTGTATTTTGTGACAGAATCGGAATCGGAGGTCGATTTGTCGGATTTTTCCGGTCTTTTTTGGCAGCTGCATCCGGCTGCTCCAAACTGCTTCCCCCGTGAGTCGAAGATCCGAAATTAGGTCGAGTTTGGTGTTTCTCGTGTGGAGGACTCGGTTGAGGTAGTACAAGAACGGGAGACGCGGTTTGTCGAAGTGCCACAGGGTTCAGCCAGAAATCGGAACCGTGGTGCCCCACTCTCACCATACAGGACGGGGACTGGGTTTCCACTTGGACGTTGCACGAGATTTCCGCAATTGTCAGGGTACCCTGCAAAAGGGCTTCCATCCCGGCCTTCCAGCCTCCAAACTGCTCCGTCTGTAAGGACTTCAGCTCCGAGAGAGGAACGGCCACTGCGACCGAGCTTCCGACGGTAATGTCACGGCCCCCTGAGCACTTGACTGCATACGGAATTTGGCAATTTTTAGACACAAGTATAACACTTGATTGTCTGTAAGTGTTACAAGGAGTTGGTGGGCGCTTTGCCGCCAGAGTGAACAAGTCTTACAATATCAATCGATAGCTGTGACTTTAACCAACCTATTCATATCAAAAGCTAATCCGGAGCTTGCAAAACAAGATCACAATTTGCATGATTCACACGCCCGTCCTCCTGCAACAACTGATAATGTAAACGATGCAATTGATTGGTCGATTGTTTTAAATTAAGAAATGGTTAATAAGCCGACTTCGTTTGATAGACTAAACAATCGACCAATCAATTGCATGGTTTGCATTATCAGTTGTTAGAGGAGGATGGACGTGTGAATCATGCAAATTGTGATCTTGTTTTGCAAGCTCCGGATTAGCTTTTGATATGAATAGGTAGGTTAAAGTCACAGCTATCGACTGATATTGTAAGACTTGTTCACTCTGGCGGCGAAGCGCCCACCAACCCCTTGTACGTAGCTTACCGCACTCGACTTTTTTTGTGGCTCTAGGATTGAAGGTCTTAAGGTAGCCCATCCTGCCGATCATGGCACGAATGTCGCCATTCCGGTCGAAAAATTGTATCACAACCGGTTTCCCCAGAAACGGGAGGATTTCGTCATTCCAATTCCTCCCCGGTCGATTTTGAAGTTCTCGAAAGGTTCCCTCGTCATCCAGAAGCGTGACGGTCTCGCCTTTACGTAAGTGCTTGCCGTCGGCATCGATACCCGTTTGATCGGCTGTGGAATAATTTTTTTATGAGTATGACTAGCACATTTAGAGTAGACGGCACGAACATGGAATATGGAATCTTGAAGGTGTAGAGTGGAAGGCGAAGGGTGGACCGAGTGAAGAGGGTATGCACAGAACTGACAGGCAAGCACCTCGCTCCATACGCTTATTAACCTTGAAGTTGGCGTATTAATCTTGGCAAGCCCGTCGTCTTTGTCCATCCGTCTGTCCGTCCATCCGTCCCTCCCTCCGTCCATCCGTCCATCCGTCCCTCCGTCCGTCCATCCGTCCATCCATCCATCCATCCGTCCGTCCGTAATTTCACAGTTTTCGCCGTATCTTAAACGCGGTATCCTCGGTCGGTCGGCGGTCTATCAGTCTCACATGTCACCGAACGAACATGTCACCGAACATGTCTCTGTCTCATTCCACCCTTCGCATTCCACTCTCCTTCCACCTTCCATTCTCCACGTTATAATCACGAGCTACAGTATTTTGTACATACCATGCGAAAGCATTTTTGTGGTTTCAGGTCTCAAAACCGTGACAGTAGTTCGATCGCCTGTCACAAACGCTTTGACTGCCACGGCAAGATCTCCGTCAGGTCTGATGCCAATCACCAGCAACGCACGGCTCAACACAAGGCCCACCAGTTCCTCCGACCAGCCTGTTGGACCCTTCTGGAGTTGTTCCATCAGCTGCTCGCGTTTAGCGCTGAAGAGCAGGACGTCGCCCGGCCTAATTTCCGTGCCTTTCGAATCCCTGACCACCAAGTCGAGATGCACCCCCGCTTTGGGTGCTTCAGCATCATGGACCTTCGGTTTGGGTAGGGAAACCTCCCTCCCGACCGGTTGAAACGGGGATCTAGACCGTTGTTGCCGCGGTGGAGCTTCATTTGCTTGAAAGCAAATAATCTTAAATGACATTACAAGACTTGGCTTTTACCGATGGTAAGAGCAAAGTGGGCCCCCGCACCTTTAGAAGGTTAGGGGGAACCAATAATATGTAACAGTGTTTGTCCGATTTTCTTTCGGTAGTTATTTTGTGAAAAATGATGATTGTTGTGCAAAAACAGAAGCGTAATTTTTTGAAAGAAGGCACTGAAGTGTGACGAATTTTCAGGCCGTTCAAATGAACAAAGAAGAAACTGAAATATGTACACTTGTTACTGAGAAACCGTAAACTAAACGCCCTTCGCAATGCGGAAGCTGGAACGTGCGTTTAATGGGAACTTGATAACATTGCCTCGACAACAGAACGTAACATGTGGGCGGGAGGCATGAACGACCCCTTCGCAGATCAGTCGGCATCACAATCAGGGAGAGGGGCGTTTTCCAGTTCGGCAGTAATGTCGGATAGGTTGAAATCCGGTGATAAAGTAGGTTCCTCCAAGTCGTAGCATGCCGGTGGCAGTTCGATGAAAGGCTTAATGACGAGAATGGATTGTTCAGGCAGATTTTTTGACGGTTTGAAGGGCTCTTCCTCCTCAAACTGCTCGTCCCAGTCGTCGTAATCCACGATAATCCGATGTCGTCTACCGACGGGATTGCCAAGCTCAATGTCACTCTCGTCCCCCGCGGCATCTTGGCTGAGCAGATTCATCGTGGCCAATTCCAGCTGTTGGCAAGGATAATCAACAAGCACACGTGATTCCTCCTCATTCGAGAAATCGAAGAGCAACGTTTGATCACCCTCTGAAACCGAATATAAATGCGCATGGCTGTACGGATACTTGAATTGAATTGACCTAATATTACTGTAGCCTTTAGTACCTTTTCCAGCAGAAAGGAGAGCGCACTTCTTCTTTGGGTTCGGGGAAGCTTCAGTGGGTGACATAGAACGTTTACCCTCACCAAAATCCTGGACGGGCGTTCGCTTGAGAGTTGCTGTTCGCTTTGTAGGATTCCTGACGGGTGTAGAGAGATGGGAGACTGTCCGTTTCTTGGATGCCCTTGGGAAGCCGTTGTCGTCATCATCGGAACTCACATAACCCCAGTCTAACCGGCTGCCCACACTGACGTCGTAACGTCTGGTGACAGCAAATTCCGGCGATTCTCGCAGAGACCAGTGTCGCGGAAGAATGCCGACGTAATGCGCAAATTGCCGCTCACCCAGCAGCATGATGCAGAGAGACCTCCTGTTTGAGTTTTGATACTTCTCCGCCGGATAAAACGCCTTATGCGGACACTCGCTCTCATGAGCAGCTCGGGCCAACGTCTGAAAGTTTTATAAATTAGAACGGCCGGACAAGTAGAATAAGAAAGCATGACACACCTGGAAGAGGGTAAGCTTGTCGTGAAACCGAGGATCCAGTCGGTTGACAGGTCCGTACACGAAGATTTTTCGCTGCGCGGCGAGTGCAATAGACTTGATGTTGTACGCATTTCCCCATCCGTTGTCGAAGGTAGGAGAACTGTTGGAGGTGTGGTGGATCATCTCCGGAAGGGAAAAGTCTTCCTTCATGCTAAGCAGCCGACGGTAGGTGAAAAAATAGGCATCATGCTCAGCAATCACGCTGATGGACAATAGACGTAAACGGAGATGACCATCCTGATGACCAAATAATGTCCAAGACAAAGCACGGAAGAGACAATGCCCGTCGCCCAAGGTTGTCAGAGGCAAGTGGCATTTTTGCATCCAAAGCACCATGCCTTTCAGAGCTGCTCTATCAATCTGCTGCTTTTGCGTGATGATGTTGAAGTACGCGGCGGACTCTTGCACCTTTCGGCGAATGCCATCAAGAACGTCCGCATACCCGCGAAGTACCTGAGAAGAAGTGATACACGTTTTATGGAATGCAAACAAATAGCCCGGACTAACAGACCTCAGAAACGGTGGACACGTATTCAGCGTTCTTGATGACTGACGACCGAGCATCAACCGATGACGGCAGCGGAAGAAGGTGAATCGCAGCCAACACTGCCAGCAAATCCCCATCCTCAACAACACTACAGGACTCCATTATTAGCAACTCGGGGTGGAATTCGTCAACGAAATCCTCTTCGTCCTCCGGATCAATTTCGGGGGGAACTATGAAACTGGCCGTGCCGGCGTTCTTTGTTGGCCGCGCAGTTTGCAGCCCTATCTTCTTGAAGCCGGGCTTGGGATAGGGAACAAATGGTATCACTGCCCTTTCTCGCTTTTCATCCCACCCCCTACCGATGTCGTAAAAGTCCATCCACAACAGAAGCTGCTTCAGTTGAGGCAGGAGAAAGTACTGCTCTTTCTTTCCAACGGACAGGAAATATAACTGCTGGAATGCAGTTGCCCGTGAGCAGGCGGTGTATCCACCACCAGAGAAGGCCTGGCGCTCACCGTCATAGACGCAGGGCGTGAGTGACTGGCCCTGCGCCTTGTGGACCGTGCAACCGTAGGCGAGGTCAAAAGGAAACTGCCACCGCTGCGACTTGGGTCCTCGATTACTTGGCAGGTCATGTTGAAGTCGTTTGAAGGGCAGGCGCCGTTTGGGATGACTCTGCATGTAGACGATGATGCAGTCATCAGTCAGCTCCTCCACGATGCACATGGCGCCGTTGACCCAGCCAAAGTTTGCTTGCCCGTTTGGAAGGTTGCGAAGCAGCATCAGCTTGGTGCCTACCCTCAAGCTGAGACACGCCGCTGGAATTCTTCCCCGCTTCTCCATGAGCGCGAAGTATTCCCTGGACAACGCCGACGTTACAACGTCTCCATTTGCTTCCCTGTCGACTGCCCGATAGTGGGATAAGTGGAGTCGGCCGAGCACATCTACGTTGTAGGCGTTCTTTTCCTTCCGGAAAGGAAAAAGCACCGCTCCACGCGTCATGTCCAGGTCAATCAACTTCTCGCGGGTGATGAGGCGTGTTGCTAACATCTGCATGTCGGCATCGGTGAGGTTTCCCAGACGCATGCGGTTGAGAAGCTCGATGAAAGGGGTATCGCTCTGACGCTTCACTTCACGGAGAACAACCACCTGGAAAATTCTGAACTGGTCTTCTCGCCAGATATGCTTTCCCACAGCTTGAAGCTGCGCTGGATCTCCAAGGAGTACGATGGATTTTCCAGCAAATGGAGCGCCGTTGTTTTGGTTGTTGAACTCTCGCAATGTCTCGTCCAGCATCGTGAGCGCCTCACGCGGCATCATGCTGACCTCGTCAACAAAAACCACTTGCGTGTCTGACAACGCCTTAGCTTGAAAGGTGCCATGCTGGATTCGTGACTTGAATTCAAAGTCCATGCCGAGAAAGTTGTGAACTGTGCGGCCGCCGATGAGATGAGCAGCAATGCCGGTGGTGGCACACTTGGCAAATGTGATGTGTCTGTCACGCAACCAAGCCACCAGAGCCTTCAAAAGATAGCTCTTTCCTACTCCTGCCCCGCCGGTAATCAGAAGGCGGACCGGCTGACCTGCCTCCCATTTGTCCGTGGCGTAGGTGAAAGCGGAGCGCTGAGAAGGTGTCATGTTGTTCAAGAAATCATCGAGCGGAATGGTCCTGTCATTAAGATGACAAAATGTGACTAGAACAACTTGAGAAATTTTGATAGGCACTTACTCCACTTCCTTCTCCATTTCGGCAGCGTCAGCGGCAACTTGTGCAATGACGTCTTCCCTGGCCTTCCGAATTGCCCGGTGGGCCGGAGCCAAGGTTTCCAAGAGGCCATCAATGTCGGGATCCTCCAGCCACCCCTGCTCCTTGAAACGTTGCACCATTTCTCTGAGCCGAAGGTCGCCAAATCCTTCCATCGCACACTCCTCGAGGAAATGCAGTGCTTCTGCGCCCTTTTCAACCAGTCCCAGATGCACACATGCAGAGAGGTAGCTCCCGAACTCTGCGATCCAGCCCTCCACTGTAGATCGACGAGCCGGTTTTGCCCTGAGAAGCTTAACGAGGCAATACGACTCCACGTTGTCACCATGCGGAGCAAAGTACCGAAAGCGACCAATGGCGTAGCGGGCAGGATTTGCTCGCCGGACCCACTTCCGTTTTGCAGCAGTTTGGTCAACGAAAAAGGTCGGGTTATTCTTCCGCATAGTCTCCTCTTCATCCTCCCGAGCATAATCATCTGGCTCTTCGGGTGCAAGCTTCTTGTCGTACTTGACATAGTACTATGAACACACTGTCAATAATTACAAACGAAAAGCACTAAGTGAAAGCCAGAAAGTACCTGCTCAAAGTATTGCTGATAAGTGACATCCTCCAGCAGCTCGGACCGTGAGAAGTACTTATCCAGCTTGGTGTCGTAATAGGGGGAATCGCCCTTGGCTGCCTCTCTGTGCTTCTTCCTCATGACAACGCGGCTCGCCGGGACAATGTCGATTGGTAGGAAGATGATTAGGCGGCTGCAACCAACTTGGGGATAGCCGAAACACAGCATGACGGCCTCCAGGATGTTGACGACGCGCAACTTGAGAAACCTCTTGACGTCGCTGTCGTCTTTGGTCACCCGACCGTACGGGACCTTTTCAGGAGGAGGCTCGTCATTTTGATCAGGGAGGACAGGCTGGGCATTTGCCGAATTGTCCTTACCGTCCGCGGGCACTACAGCAGCATCTGACGGGGGAGCACGTTTCTCGCCGCCCAGCGCTAGAGACAGAAAGATAACATCTGAAAAATGAGTCACTCGCTAATGTTTAAAAAAAAATGGTACCGGGAGAAATCTTCACCAGCTGGATGTCTTCCGCGGATTCGCACTTCGCGATGTACTTCGCCAGGTACATCTCCCAGCCGTGTTTTGTGACGCGCTGAACGTTGACGTGACCTTGCCAGTACAGCAGAAGCTCAAGGACATAGGGGGAAACGGAGACGTCCTCGATGTCAGACCGTGGATATTCGTACCGGATGCCTGTCTTATCCAGCCGCTCCTCGAGACACAAATCAAAGGGGAAGCCGTATTTGCAGTTTTTAAGACGGGTTCTGCCAGGCCCACGGAGGCAGCGACTATCGAAACAGTGGTGAATCTGGGTCTGCAGCACCGCTTCTCGCCATAAATCATTCATCGGATGGGGCTTTGTTGGATCGTTGGGGTCTTTGAAGCGCGGCATCTCAGCCGAGATCTTCTGCTCCTTCGGCGACCTCTCCTCATCCCACCATATTACCATATGAATATGAATGCCGCCGCGCTTTTGGTATTCCATTCGGTACCACCAGTCCTTCACCCGTCCGAAAACGTTGTTCTCCGTCCGAATGAAGCGGTCCATGAAGCCCTCAAAACGATGGCAAAATGTCTCAACCATCTCCACCGGAAATTGCACACCGTGAATTTTTTCTGCAGCATATTGAGCAAATCAATCAGGAGAATATCGAGCTCGAAAAACCTGTTTAAGCGCTTACTAAGTTCGTTGATCTTCTCCTTCAATTTCGGATCTTCTTTAGTGCACTTGGGATCGAAGTTAGACGTGGGAATGGTCCTCGAACGCTTCCGCCACTTCCGGTCGTGCTTTCGTGCTTGGGGTCGTTCACCGGGCATCTCATGCGGCTGCGTACAAGCAAGCAACTCCAACCAGTCGTCGTTCTGCGTAAGGGTGATGAGACGGGCAGGTTCTCCTAAAAGCTTAGCCAGAGCTTTTAGGTCGAGACATTTGGAGGACATAAATGGCCGGCTGTTGGGCAGGTTGGCTGGCATGTTGGCTCCGAAGCGTTTGTAGGGATCCTTCTCCTGTCTTTCTATGTCTTCTTTGGACAAAGGATTAACTAAATCGGCGACTTTGACGGTGTTCATGTTATAGTTGAGAATCTGCTCCTTGATCAGCTGATCGGTTTGATAGAAGATCCACGCGGGCTCATCACGGAAAGCTGGATGCAACTGAAACATTTACGGCGTCAGACCTCAAATCAGCGTAAAAAGACAAGCTAAATATTACCATCAGCAGTCGATATTTGACGTAATCGCGCCGACTCCAGCCAGCTGCAGCAGCAGTCTTCTTATAAAATCCACCGGTACCCTGCCAGAAGATGTGCGCCCAGACCTTTTCTTCCAAATACTCTGATCCGTAGGCAACTCGCACCATATCTGGCACGCCGCTGTTTTTCGGATGCACGATGCCGTAGTTCACCTCATCCATCGGGTGGTCTGCTGCAGCGATTTCCCCATGCGGCGCAAGCAGCACCATCTCTTCAGCATCCCCGATCACATCAGCGGCACTCTTCTTCAAATCGGCTGGGCGAGATACGTAACCACCAACAATCTATGATATCAGAAAACGGATGAACTTCCGAATTCAACGCGAAATATTAAACGAGATGCGCACCTTGATTGACTGAACTCCTTCATTCGGAACAAATCGGTAGAGAGTCTCACACTGCGCGTACAGACTCTTGAAGAGGTGATTATGCTCCCGGAGGAAACGCAATGCGTTTTTAATTGTGAGCTGATCCACCGCGCTTTGCGTCATTTTCCGTTTATCACCCGCCTGCACGTTTTCCGAAACCGCAGCTGGCTCCTTCTCGAACATGATGGCGAACATGTCCATGTAATGTGAAACCAGCTTCGGGAGAATATTCACTTCTCCGCGCCTGTGTTCAAAGGTTCTGCCTGATGCTTTCTTGATT
The DNA here is from genome assembly GCA_001579985.1 of Hypsibius dujardini. NCBI lineage: Eukaryota > Metazoa > Tardigrada > Eutardigrada > Parachela > Hypsibiidae > Hypsibius > Hypsibius dujardini. The sequence continues at coordinate 1,357 of LRSR01009621.1, read as the reverse complement.
CGCACTGAGAAGAGTCCGCATGGTTGAATCTGACCTTTGACGTACCCGTTAAGGCAGCGCAAAGCCTACAAAACAACCGTAAGAACTCTAATAAAGCATAAAAAGCAACTTAACCTCACATCTGGTTCGGGACGTAGCTTCGCTCGGTCAAATTTGGTGATATCGAACAACTTTAGCGGAGTATCAGCACTTGGAAGATTGGAAAACTTCCGGCAACGCTCGCAGACGTAAAAGGTTCTAGGTAGGCCATTGCCACCCTGCACCGCTACGTAACTGACATCAGCCAGATACGCCGCATCGTAATGCTGCTCAATCGGCACCGTTGACTCCAAGGTTTCCTCATCCTCTAGCGGTTGATCCGTCTGAAACGTGGCGACTCGACGGCGCTCCTTTTTGCGAATCATTCGAGAGCAGTTGAAGCAAACAGCTTCGAAGAGGGGACGTGTGGAGATTTCATGCCCATACTGCCAGTACTTCATGATGTCCTCCATCCTCTTGCAAGAGGTTGGGGTTGAAGGGATTGGAAGCCGAACAAATTTAAGGTTGTGAAGCTGGCATACTATCTGCAACATTAATCCCTTTCACACTCAAGTTAACATCAAAATCGTGGAAATTGGTTCCTACCTGGTTGGCGGTGAAATCTGGATACTTTATTTGGAAAAAACAGGCCACCAGTTTGAGGTAGCTCCCTTGGCCTCGGGCCCTTCCTTTACTCATGAGCAATGTGCGATTCAGTCTGTCCTCTGCATCGGCTCTTTGTGCGCAGTCGATAAGGAAGGCGTTGATATCAGGTTGCCATAAGAGAACTGTGTTGTCGCCGGTAGAAAATTGAGCGCCCTTTTTGATGTCATAAAAACGAATCCGAATGGAGTTGTCGGCCAGTGCACACTCCGGATAAAATGATCGAAAACGCCTCAGGACTTCAGGCCACACCTTGCCGTTGCGTGGAACTGTAGCTGTCATTTCTGCCACCAAACCGCTGAGGCACTGCTTTGACTCGTCCGTCCACTCAAATTTTGCAACGCTTTTTTTCCGTCGGAGCTGAGTGACTAAAACGATTCAATATATAAATGAAAATTGGAAACAAGAAAATATTCTCAACATAAACAATCCATACCGTCGTTAGCGTCTGCTGAGATCGAAGTCGAAACTGCCGGACAAGAAATCGATATTCTTTCCCGTTCCTTGGAGAAGTCAAAATACCGTTTCAACAAAGTCCCCGCAGTCTGCTGGAAGTTCGGATAATGAGCTTGGAACAGTTCGAGCATTTTCAACTTCAACGCCTCGCCCTTGCATACTCCTCCTGCGTCTCGATAGCAGTCGAGAAGAATCTGTTTCTGGACAGCAGTCCAAGGAA
>LRSR01009620.1:0-12219 GCA_001579985.1 Hypsibius dujardini | reverse complement strand
CTAACTTGCTTGATTGAAATGATGATTTCGGTTTCAAAATTTTCAAGTCAATAAAGTTTAAGTGAATCTGAATGAACAACCAAGCGACCGACGGAACGTCTTTTCGGGCCGAACCTAAAATCGACCCTTGAGATCGGGAGCGTACAGTATCTGCTTGCCTGCTTATTTTTCTACTTATTTGCCTTGTTTGCATGCTGACTTGTGCACTATATATCTGTTTTGAACGTCCCTTAATTTGGCAGTTTCCTATTTATAGGCCCAATTACTTGTCTCCCTGTTTGTGAGTTTTTGCCTGTCTGATTGATTTCTGTCGGTCGGTTTCTGTACGTCTGAGTGTCTTCCTGCCTACTTGTCTGTCTATTTGTCTCTCTGCCTAGTTGCCTGACTACTTTTTTGTCTTTTCACATGTCTACTTATCTGCCTGCCTGTTTGTCTTTCTGCCTATTTGTCTGTTTGTTTACCTGTCTATCTATCTGACTGTCTATTTGCTTCACTGTCCGCAGCCAGATTCAACTTACTTTGGAAGGATCAAACAGGGAGCTGGCATCGACCGGTACAAATGGCGATGCTGCCGGATACGTCGACGGCGGCCCTAGCGGCGTGTCCAGTCCACGAATCGGTGAGGAAAGCAGGCCAGACCTCCGTCTGACCGGTCGCACCTCAAACGGTAACCAGTGTTCCGCTTGCTGCCGCATCGATGCATACACCGTCTGGATGTCGACAAAGTGACTCCACGGTTCAGAATGGGCGTTCAACACAGTGCTCAACATTTCCGGCTGATACTCCCTCGGCAGGGACGGCAAGTAAAAATTGGCATGATGAATTTTCGGCTCGTCCATCCACAAGGCAAACGCCCTAACTGCGTGTTGGAGATCCTCGAAGAACGCCAGAGACCGCTCGCTCGGCGCAGCTCCGCGTGTTCTAAATCGGACATCAAAATATAAATTCTTTGATAACGGCAAAAAAACGAGTTTTATTTTGTAAACAAAACTACTGAGAAAAAAAACCTATTCGCTCCTATTTTGGTAGCGAGTAATAAAACGCTTATTAATCCAAATTACTATTTTTTTAGTTATTCAAATTATCCAAATTAAATTAAGTATCAATTGAAATGATTGAACGTGATTAATTTATTGAATTGAATTCACCGAAAAAAATAAAACTACAGAGCATCATCAACTATCATCATCATCAAAACCCATCAAAAGCCTAAAAACTAACAAGTTCAGTAAAAACGTAACTCATTCGACTTTAAATAAGTAAATAATAAACGGTCAATTTTTAAGCGTTTAATTCTTTAATAGGTGAAAACAAAAAATAATTTAATTGATAAAATTTGAATGAAATCCCAGTAGTATTTGTTACAAATTTATATTAGAACCCAACCGATTACTTTGATCAGAATTATTAAAATGTAGACAATTGATATTTAAACAATATATCCTAAAACAAATATGTAAATGTATATAAAAATCTTCCTCTCCATACTTACCGGTAGTACTCAGCGGCATCCCTGAGTTTCTGCTTGATCGGTTTGAGCAGTTTCGAGGCCTGATTCGACAGGAAGAACTGGTCGCCGATTGAGACGTGGTTGACGGAACGTTGCAGAAACAGCCGGAAGAATTCTTGGCACAGGAGGGGGAAAATTTCCGACTCCACGCTGACGGCGATGATGACTTCGGCGAGGCGGAACAAGGGCAGATCAGGCACGGTCGGTACGGACATGTCCAGTTTCTGAGCGGCTTTTTTGAGGCCCTCTTCGAATGTTCGCTTCTTCTCAGCGGTCAGCACGTCAAGGAGAAGAGCCCATAATCCGGAGGAACTTACTGTTTCCACCTAAATATGAAAAAAATATTGAACGATCATTCGAGGTAAGTTTTTTTTAATAAACTTTATTTTTTATTTTATTTTAATTAGAAGACACTAATGATAGAAAGAAGCACTTTGTTAATGAAACTAATTGCTTCATAACTTTATTGAAAATCTTGGAATCTTTACTTTAGTGGAAGAACAATCCTGCAAGGATTCGTTCATGGAATACTACATTTAAACTTTTAAACTTGAAAATTTGCTATATTTAGTAAATTTGAAATTTAACTTCCCATCGACCTATAAAAAGTATTGTTAATATGAGAAATTTAAGATAGAACGCTGCAGATAAAAGGGCCAATAACTGTATTTATTTTAATTATTTTAATTAGAATTAATTAAATTTAACTTTACTAAATTCAACTGTAATTAAACTATAAAATTAAATTAGTGAATTTGGCCGACCTGTAAGACGGCATAACCAAGCCAAGGAGCTGCCGCCAGTTTGGTGCTGTCAATTAAAATATAAGCCGGAGAGGTGCCAGCCGTCATCCAGGACACGAGTGCCGTCATGCCGCTCCCGCGACTGGGCTGACTTTCGCGGTACTCTTCATACGCTTCCCGGAGGACCGTGAGAACGACCTTCATTTCTCCTGCGTAGAAGGCAAATTTGACGACCTGATCCAACACGTAGAGGGTCTCCGCGGTGCGATTCCAGTTTTTTAGAGCAGTCAGGATGCGACACCAGAAGGCCATTGCCGCCGCGAGGTTCGGTCCCGCTTGGAGAAGTTGATGAATCACCATATTCCCGAAACTCTAAACTCAAAAACCGGTCAAATTTATTTTTCAATCACTTTTCAAAAACTCAACTATAAATTTGATCATATTGCTACAGAGCAAATTGATAAGCTGATAAAAATATTTTTTAATTTTTATCCAGAATATAATGCATTTATATTTATTATATTTATATAATTTAAATTTAGATATATTGCTATATTTCTATTTCATACTTTATTTAAATTGATTGTACATTTCTAATTTTTACATAGATAATATTATATTAGTATTTCACTATTTATTATATTATTTTTTCATATTTTATTAAAATATTGTTATATTTTTGTTTCATATTTTATTTAAATTATATTATATTATATTTCATTTTTGAATTGAAATATTTCATGAAAGTCAAAATTAAATGGATTAATTTAAACCGCGAAGAAAAGAGATTTGTCCTTGTACTAGCACAGTAAGGAGCGTACTAATTGGTACGGTAAAGTATTCGGTGCCCAGCCCACACAACTCAAAATCAGATTGGGGTAATATTAAGACTCATACCAGATATAGAAATATAAAATCAAAACGGAAAAAATCATTCATTTTTAATCCTCTAATTGGACTATTCAAAGGAAATACTTTCAAGAAAAACGAAAAAAATGTTTTCCGCCGGGATCGAACCGGCGACCTTCTGCGTGTGAGGCAGACGTGATAACCGCTACACCAGGAAAACTTCAGTTGCAATAACGACGTTTATACAGTCTAACGAGGATATTGCACCAATACTAGATCACTGATAAGGATGACAGCACAGTACTGGTACCTTTAAAGTTTTCCCCGGAAACTCAAAGGCCAAAATATTTTTAACCATCCGCGTGTACGTCGCATCGGCCTGAAGAAGGCAGTTCATCACAAAGTGAAACTGATCCTGCTGTAGCAGGTAGACCGACTGGTTATTGGCGAAGAACAAGGGCGTGACCACTTCCAGTGTTTCCAGTGCCGGAATGTACAAGTACTGCTCTACCAGAGAGGCGATCCAGTCGAGACCTTGCTTTAACACCCCGCTCGTGGAATGGCCCATGTCAGTCAGCATCACCGCGACGTAACAGGCCATGGGCTGGCGTACCTGCACCGCGTTCAGCGGGCTAAGTGTGACGGCATCGCGCGATAAGTTGGGAATGGTCTCGTCCAGAATGGCGTTGTTCCGGAGGGTAGCTAACCTGTCGGGATGTTGCGCGAGCCGGTGCAGCTTGAGGTCTAGGAGGACTTCCCAACACCACCCAACGAACAGCTGCTCCGGAGTTGATTTGCCTGTGAAAGATTTACGCGGTATTCAAAGGAACTCGTTCTAAAGTGCGTCAGAAGGACTGTCTGTCTGAATCTAAATTTGTCTAATTGCAAGGAAATTTGAATGTCTGTCTGTCTGTTTGTGTATCTATCTATCTATCTATCTATCTGTTTATTAGGTCTGTGTTTATGTCTGTCTGTCTAAAAATAAATTGTCTGTGTGCCTGAAGTGCCTGTACTTGACTGCCTGGAATGCTAACTTGGCGCCCCATTTATGGGTTGAATGTTTGCTTTTGTATCTGGATGAGAATACTTGCTCCTTGATCGTCTGAAGTTGTCTGAACTGGTAGGCCTGAACGTCTAATTGACTACTTTGACTGCATGGGACAATTCCCATTTCACTGTCTGAATGCTAACTGTCTCCCTTTTTGATCTACTCGTCTGTCTGTGTGGTACCCATTGTAAATTGCATGACCGCATAGTCCTGTCTCAAAGTCTGTTTGAATGTCTGCCTCTCAGAATGCCAACATGGCCGTCTGAATGTCTACTGTATACTAGCTACTCTGGGCGACTATCTCTGCCTAGGAATGCCTACTTGTCTGCCTGTCTATCTATGTGGACGTAAATATGATCGTCTGATTCTCTTCATCTCTGTTAACATGGATATCAGAATTGCTGTATGTCTGTACTGTCTGAATAAACGTCCACTCCACTGTCTGAACATTTGCTCGTCTGGCCAAATATGCGGATGCCAGTGACCCAGTCAAAACACCCACTTGTTTGCTTCTTACGGATTGCTCGCATTGGCTGTCTGTATGATCCACAATCGCACTACTTACCAGTAGTGACCATGCTGGATAGACGCAGGAGACTTTCATACAGCAGCAGCCGGCGATTCTTCGTCGAGATGAATTTCAAAAAGGCCTCCACTATGGCCACCGCCACGTACTGATGCACCGTCGGGTCAACCCACAGCTCTCCACCGCCCTCCGCAAAACCCCAATTGAGATTAGACAAAATCTCGCGAGCCAGCAGACAAACGGGATCTTGGATAGCGTCGGCGGTGACCAACCGTTCGCAGACATTGTCGATGTCTGACCGACCGATGCGCCATAATTTCAGAGGCATGTCTTGGAAGAGGAAGACGGCCATCGAACCAACCTGCTCGAGGTTCTTCCACGTGAAGTTACTGACGTCAGAGATGAGGGCGGGGTATTCGGCGCAGATGGAGCAGATGAGATCGCGGCCCAGTTTGGCGTATGTCGCACGGAGCGGACCGAGGAAGGAAATCCGGAGGAGCTCCATTGTGACAGATTCCACTAAGTCTGATAAGGGAAGTCCCTTGTCGCATTGTTTAAGAACCTCTGCAAGAAAAGCCCCCGAATGATGTCTGCATACATGTACTAGTACGTCTGGCTGTCTCTCTGTCCGTCTGTCTGTATGCTTGCTGTTTGTCTGCTTGTTTGTCTAATTGTCTGTCTGTTTGTATATTTGTCTGTCTGTCTGATAGTTTGTCTATCTGATTGTCTGTCGGTCTATCTGTTTTGACTGTCTGACTGAATGTCTGTTTGCCCAGTGGGCCTTACCGGCAAGTGCAGTTAAGAGATAGGTCGAATTCGACTCATCCAAACTCTGCAGCTTCTTTTGCAGACTGGAATTTGAGTGCAGATCAGTCAGCTCCCTTCTCCAATAAAACAAATCCGCACGGTATGGAACTTCACTATCGGAGAGGCTTTCCAAAATCACCACGGTCCGCCAGAGATTGGCAAGAGACAGACACTTGGTAGGCCAACCGACCAGGAACTGCAGTGTGCCATTCTTGCCGTGCTCGAGTAGTAGATACATGCCTCGCATCACCAGTTCCTCAAAGTTCAACCGCAATTTTTGGATCATGGGGTCGGACGGTCCCTTGACCTCCTGGAGGCGTTCCCAGAATTCCTTACAATGGACAATGAGTTCGCGGATGATTTGAGCATTCTTCTTGTTGAATCTTGCGTATTTATTCAACGCTGTATTGTCCAAACCTACAAGGAAAAGAATTTTGATAGCCAGTTAGGCAGTGAAATCGACAAGGAGATGACACAGCCAGCTAAGAGGTTCAGGCGGCACCAGACAGACAGACCTAAACCTATAGTTAGGTACCAACCTTGAACAAGAAGCTCCAGAAATTCATAACAGAATCCAAATAATCCGAGGACATCATATTCCGTGATGTGGGCAAACGGTTCCAAATTCACAGTATCTGATCCGAAGAGGCAGGAAAATAGGCCATCAAACGGAAACTGCTTGAGCAAGTAAAAGACATCATTCTCCTCCACATCCATCGTCGTGGTCAGCTTCATGACCTCCATATCACCTAAAACTAAATCTTTATCATATTGTAACTATTATTTATTACTACACTTGACTTGATGAATCAACTCAAATATGTTTCTTTTAGATGTTGTTCAATAATTTAATTTTTAAAACAGTTTGTGAATTAGAAGTCAGATTGAAATTAAAACTAAAACTTACCCTCCGCATCCGGATCAACGACAATCCACGACGAGTCGCCATCGTGTTTGTCATCATCCTCCATAGACGACTGATTGATCGTGAAGGCAGACAGGTAGTCATCCCGGGATTTAGCCGGCATGAGAAGGCACTGCAGCATAGTGACAAAGTGTTTGACGAAAGGGTTGTGGCAATTCTTTGAGGAGAAAGACGGCGGAACAGTCAGTTGGAGGAAGACGGAAGCCCATTGGAGGACGGAAGATGGGCAGCGGAGAAGATGATTCAGGAGGAATAATTGGTCGAAAAAACTACTGGCTCGTATGAGGATTCCCACTGAGCCGGTCAACCATGCCTTAATGTCCGATCGAAATTTCTCGCTTCCCAGAGGCATCCTGCAAAGCGGGAATGGATACGATATTTCAAGGTTAGTACGTACGTGTAGAAAACCATTAGTAAAAAATACTGTACATTATGTGTATTCATTTAGAATGAAACAGTATAACTGTTCCAATCAAAAGTAACTTTAATTTGATTTTATTTATAACACCGAGCACGCGTGCAACTAAATAATTTATATTTTGCATCAAATAAATAAATTCTCATATTAATTTAAATTAGGTTTGCACTATAATGCAACTTTTACTTAAAATATCGAAATCGCCTGCAACTAAATAAATAATATTTTTTGCAAAATAATTACATGCTGATGCTAATTTAAATTGCATTTGCACTACAATTTTACTGTTATTTAATTATTAATGCTAAAACACTAGCTTTCATCAAGTTTCAGACAACATTTTTTCAATCAAAGCCCCAAACAGAATAAATAATCTTATGATTTAGGTCTAATTATTTAACCTCTGTCAAAGACCGTTTTATTAAATGTTTTTCAAGAACTACAACACACCAAACATAACAAATATATAAATATTATATATCTTTATTATATAATATGTTATATATTAAATATATATTGTATACATTAGAATATTAACTACCTTGAAATTTTATTTACTTTCTATTTAGCTTTTCATGTTAATTCACTTTCCACATTCCGCAACACGGAACATACCGGTGGAAGGCAAACAAGACGCTGACGCAAATGCGAATCTCCGCCGTCTCCGGGGTCTTCACAAAATCTCCCCGCGGAATCGCCGCCGCACAGTCCCGCAACCCGCCCGTCAACGGGTTATCGCGTAACACCTCAAACAAGAAGCACTCCACCTGGAACCGCGCCAATTCCGCCGTGCATTTAAACCGGAACGAAGTGTTGTAGAGGAAACTCCGGATCGACTCCAAATGCATGCCGAATTCTGTCAGCGCGACCTTATTTAAGTGGCACTGCCGGTAGAAGTGCTCCCCGGTGACGGCCTTGTTATCCGCGCACCGGCCCGTCTCGCTAACCCGTTGGTCGGTGATCTTCCACACGTCCTCACGGGTCTGCTCGCAGAGACGCTGAATCTTCTTCAAGTCCTGCAGGGCGGCTTCGTACGCGGTCACCGCTTTGAGGTATTCGTTCAGGTAGATGTACAGCGGGTGCCGGAGGAAACTCCCAACCAAATTGGACTGCAAATTCAAAGAATCGTCTTGAAACGACGCCATTGATTGATGGATTGCTATGTTCAGTTAATTAACCGTGATAGATTGATTGATTAACTGGCCCTAGCACATAATCAAGCTAATTCATCAATCAACGCCCACTTACATCGATGAACTGATCGATCACTCCTTCCAGCGATCTGGCCTCCGCGTTGACAAAGTACATGGCCATTTCTGCGCGAGTGAGCGGTCTGGGCTCCGCCACAATTCTCTGCTTCTCTGACAGGGAGGGATAGAGCGGAGCGGAACTACGAACGGCTTCGACGGGACGGTTCTGCGCCAGTGGATTCCTGATGAGTACTCTCTCCTTCGCTTCCATGGTATTCGGCGTAGCTGACTTCTCCACTGCCAAAATAGTTTCAAAATTTCGAATTGACTCCGGGCCAATAGATGCTATTAATTTGGGAATGGGCGCGATCAGTGGGGGCACGGGTGCGAAGACGAAGTCTAAAGTGCCTAATGGCTCCGCGACGTCTCCGAGGGTTTCCGCTGATTTCCCCAGACTTACACTACCGATTTGAACTCCCAAAGGCTTCTCCGATTCCTCACTCCTAGCTTCAACATCTTCCGAAAGCAAAACCGGGGACGGAAGGCGGTCTGACTTAGTGCGGAGGGAATTTAATGATGCTTCCTCTAAAACGGCAGCTTCTTCCCTTTCCATGGTTTTTGATGCAGGAATCTCACGCGCCACTTCCAATGCATCATTCCCGTCGGCGGATTGGCTGAAAAATTCCTTTTCCTCCTCCTGGACTTCGACTTTTTCCTTTTTAACAGAAAAACACAGTTAGAAATGTGATTTTAAACGAAAACACCATTTCTATCGAGTGTGCGTCATACCTTGACTTTCTTATTTTTTGGTTTTCGCACGCGCACCGCCTCCATTTCTCCTCACAATTTGTAATCGGGATAATGCTTCCAATCCGCAACGAAGCAATGATATGAAATGGTTTAAAATGCGCAAAAAAGAGAATAGCTAAGTTTTCAGAGATATGAGCAGAGCTCGTTATAAAAACCACAACAAATCATTTGCAACAGAGATTTGACGAACATAAAATTCCTATCAACGGAATTTTATTACTTGTTAGTGTTATTCTAAGAATGTTTTGAAAGATTTATCGGTATAGGGTAAAAAGAACGTAAGCCGAAAAAGGTAGCTGTACATTTGAAATTTGAAAAAAAATGTTTACTTTCCTTTGTTTACACTTGTACACTTAAGAAGATGACTCGATTGTTTTTCCGAGTGCCATTTTCAGCTCGTGAGCTCATAATCCGCTCTGCGGACCAGTCAGCTGATTACCGCAGCGGAACGGCCGCTGAATAACGCTGCGCGTGATGTCACTTGTGCTGCCCTGGCTTCATTGATTGAGAGGATCATTTACACTTCGATAAATTTCTGTTAAGGTAGATTGGACAAGGCCAGGCCGAAACCGTTGGCCAATCATCAGTTTTTGGACAATCACCGAGCCTAAATTCAGCATATGAGCCAAATGCCGATCAAATGGCTTCGGCCAGGGAGGGTTGTTTTGCAGGTTGCTCGACAGGCAGGCAGGCAGACAGTCAGACAGACAGACAGTCAGACAGACAGAGTTTGCTAGTCAATCTGTCGCGAACATACGCTATGGGTTTGCATTCAGCAGCAGCTTGAGTCGGAAATGATGACGGAGAATTAAACTCCTCTATCTATTAAGTGCTCCGAACTCTGCTACAACGGGAAATTCAATGCCAACTACCCCACTGGGGATTACATCGAAAATCTCGTTACATCAAGAGGAAACATCGAAATCGGAAGAGCCACAGACAGACAGACAGAATGTTCAATGATCGATGCCTCTCCAAAACCAGCAGCCAGCAGAGATCCCAGGACCGAAAGCCCTTATGCTAACCAACCGAGCCGGTGCAAAAGAAGACGCAGAAACAAAGTCAACAAAGAATCCTGCCGACGCCTTATCTTTCCACTCCTGCGTCCTAACAAACCATTATAACCATCGTACCAGAATTCACCCAACCAGTTGGCATTATTCAGCCGAACGCTCTTTCAAAAACCTACCGATCTTTATTATTCACGATGATGTGGCGCGTTTGGAAAGTAAACAATTCGCCCGCCGGCAGCCTCATGCGTGGCCTTCACTAACACCAAACTACTAAGCAGTTATTCAAGGCGTATATACTTGTACAGTACTACGCCTTGTCTGTCTGTCTGTCTGTCTGTCTATCTGTCTCTCCAACCCTCCCTGTCTGAGTCTCATTCACTTTCCACTTTTCGCAGCCCGAGCTTATTAGAGAGCGGACGACGAAAAATGCGGACAGGTACGCGCACACACGACAAACACACCAACGTTACGCATTGCTGGAGCTAAATGGCATTTTGGTGAGCTGTAAGTTGTGTGCATGCATTGTCTGTGTGTCTGTGTGTCTGTATCTCGAACTACACGGAATATAAGACCCTTTTTTTATTTCCTCGCTCCGGCCACATAAACGGCGGCCTCGAGCCTCGACCGAGATTAGTAGTAACTAGTACTACTACTACTATTAGCAGGTGTCTGTTGTCTATATATGTTACAGCAACACCGAAATTGAATCGAATTTCTTCCGCTCGACCCGCGTGCGGCGCAATCTTGTCCGTCCGTTACCTTGTGTCTGGTCTGTGTCGACCGCTGGCGTTTCCCGCGCGGAAATTGCTTTTCCTTTTTTATTGAGAACGGATTATGCTGTTGTGGACACAGACAGACATCGTCATTATTCAGTCATCATCATCATCGCAAACGATTCGGGATATGATAGCGGCTACTGCTGTTGTTGCGAAGGTGATTTCTCGGTTGGCGGGGTGGTGCTACTATGCGACTACGCTATAGCTGTCATCATGTCTGGATATGTTTCTATTTCGTACTGAAGCAGTTTTTACTCTTGGCTGTCTGTGTGCCTGTGAGGGGAGCTGTGAACTTTTCCAATCAAATTGCGGTGCAAATTGCGGGAGGACAAGGAAATGCGCGGGATCTTGCCGCGAGGAATGGGCTCCATTTCGTCGCACCAGTGAGTAGTAGGTGCTGGTTGCTACCTTGGCAAACTTCTACGAAAATTTATGCAAGTCATTTTGTCGTGCGTTCGATGGCCTTTTATGGCGAGAGTCTGCCTTTATATCTATGCATATTCAAGGTTGCATATTTCGTTTTTTTAAAATTTAATCTGTCTTTTTCTTTACTGTATTCATTACATGTTTTTGTTGGTGCCTATCTTGACTGCCTGAATTATGTCGCCTGTAATATCGATTCTGTGTATGTAAATTGTGAATGTCTGCAGACATCTGTATCTCTGTGTGTGCTTTGAATATTCCTGAATTGCTTGTCTGTGCGCCCTTAAATTATTATGAGATCTGTCTGAAAATGTTTGTCTGCCTGTAACTTATTTGTCTGTGAACTACTTACACCTTAAATGGGACCCAGCCTTGTCTGGGCTCTCAATGTGCGGTCTTTGATTTCCATTTAAAGTGTTTACATATGACTTTATATGCCTGAGCAGTATCTGTCTGTGTGTTTGTGTCTACGACTGACATACCTGCAGTCTGCAGACTTGATTATTTCTCAGTCCCTGATCTGAGACTGATTTTTCATCACCTTATGATATAGTCGGAATTCTTCGTTGTCTAGATCGGATCTCTGAGGGACTATTACCTTTTGGAACATCCTCGACTGGAGAGGCGATCGGCTGATCACATCAACAACATTCATTTAAATTTACGTAACGATCCAGAGGTGCGTGAAAAAAATTCAAAGCGAAAACATTCCTCTGTTTTTGCAGTCTTCCGCTGCATTTGTTTAATCAGCAGATCACACAAATTTTTCATCTGTTTCTGTTTATTTACTCACAAACAACGCGATCTTTGCTTCTGTTGCATCTCCGCCAGGTGTTATGGGTTCAACGACAGAGACTGCTGCGAAGGGTGAAGCGAGACAGCGTCGACGAACTGCAGACAGGCGGCAACGGCAACAAGAAGCGATTAGCCGTTCCACGGCCAACCGTAGCGGCATCAAACTCCTCATTTACGGACCCATTATACCCGCAGCAATGGTACCTCGTAAGTACCAGCAGGGCCGAGCTCGTAAAAAGTTTTACGCAGCAGCTGTTATGAAGGTCAAACCTAGATAGAAGCATAGACAAGCAGACTGATTGACTGACAGACAGATACATAGACAAGCAGACTGACAGACTGACAGACAGACAAACAGACAGACAGACAGACAGACAGACAGACAG
>LRSR01009619.1:0-31006 GCA_001579985.1 Hypsibius dujardini | reverse complement strand
CGGTAAACCGTAAAACCAGGACCAATGGCCAAGTGAAAACGAAAGTTACCGCCGAAAAAAGTGAAACGGAGAATGAGATACGGGCAAGGTTTGTGGTTCCTCCGATCCGAATTTTAAACACCAGCTGCCATCAACATATACAATTGAGACATTCAGGCAAACATATTTTACAGGCAATTTTCACATTTCATACCTGATAAACGGCAGTTAGGAATGCACCCACAATAATTGCAATAGTCTGGATCCATCCTGGCCAGGGGTTATACAACACTTCCACCGTCACCAACAGGCCCATCCCTGCGATGAAAAAGAACACGCCAAGAACCTAAGGCGAGGATTCCAGTCCAGCTCATAATGCGAAGAAGAAGACAAACAGGTGAAAACTCACCTTGGTGGCTATGACTTGAATTCTTAAAAATATTGCGGAAAAGATGAAGACGAAGACTAAACTAGTCGATCCCAATCCTGCCATGCATCCCGTTGAGACTGATGCGAAAAGGGGCGCGAAATTGCTGTACTGCGAGACCACAGTCAATGTAGCCAGGAGCAAGACGTCGCATGAGAATCTTTCAAATGAAACTTTGCGATCGCCGTACAGCCTCATTGCATCCCTAAAAGGAAAAAAATATAATGGAATGCTCGACTAATCCTGTATGCACCGATGACCGCCCGTCTCTTCCTATCTTCAGCTGGCTGTCTGTCTGTCTGTCTGTCTGTCTGTCTGTCTGTCTGCCTGTTTGTCTATCTGTCTGTCTGTCGGTCGGTCGGCGGTCTGTCTGTCGGTCTATCTTGCTGCCTGCCTGCCTGCCTGCCTCTTTGCTTACCTAAACTGTTCGTTGTCTTAGCTACAGTGCCCGTGGTATTTTTCCATTCGTATTTTTTATTTTAATTTTCATCTATGGTTGTGCCCTTTCATCGTTCGTTGGTTCTCTAATGGTACCTGAAAACACCGGACATTGCCTGCGGCGATGAGTTTGTCAGTTTCGCCTTTATAGTGTCGTAAATCCAGTGCAAGATGAGGAACGCGGGAAATGTCAGAATCCTATAGCCGCTCCGAACAAATAAGGAAAACGCCGGCGCACGAAACCCTGGAACAGTTGTCTTCTTCACCACATTATTCAGCATGGCAGTGCACACGGAAATAGAGAAGACAAAGACCAGTCCCAGTGCAAACTGCCGAACATCCCTAATTTTCAGATGGTCAAATTCATCCTTTTCATGTGGCACCGTTGCTGAAAACGAAACAAAGACCCTTAAGCGTTGTACAAGATTGTTGCCTCCTGTCCGACGACAGTACCTGCGGTCTCCTCCAGATGCATGGCCATCGAGTTCATCCTACGAAACTTTTTCGCAACCACTTGCATCGACAGCGACCGCATGAATTTGCCAGGCTTTGTCGCCATTTATAAAGATATATAATTAACTTATGTGTCAGAATTAGCCAATGCAGTCGTGATGGTCAGTAACTTAGAGGCTCACTGGGAAGAGAAATTCGATGTCAGTGTTAAAATTACCGAAAGAACTCAATACCCTAGGTTCAGTCAGTTTGATGAGCCTCGTGCGGTGTAATCATTTTATCGCACCCTTTCTGTCGCAGACGACCTAGATAAATCCCCGAGACAGGTGCGATTACATAAGGAGCGAACTGTGCCGGCTTCCTTTGATGCTAGAGAAGTTATTACGGTCAACAGAATCGGACGTACCTTGATTTATCGTTCTCACTAAAGCTCACGGGTCCAGCTATCTAACCAATTCAATGCTACGAGTCATCCTTTTTGCTCTTCGATATCCTTCTGTCTGCCTGTCTGTCTGTTTGCCTGCTTGTCTGTCTATCTGTCTGTCTGCCTGTCTGTCTGTTTGCCTGCTTGTCTGTCTATCTGTCTGTCTGTCTGCTTGCCTGTTTGTCTGTCTCTCTGTCTGCCTGCCTGTTTGTCTGTTTGTCTGCCTGTCTGTTTGCCTGCTTGTCTGTCTGCCTGTCCAAAAAAGGTCGCGAAAACTGCCTATCAAATCACCTTCCGTACATGTAATCAACACTACATAAGTATGGTTGTTCATTGGATTCGGATGTTCCCCGGCTCCGTGCGTGAGCGTCACCTTTAGAACTCTCGAGCTGAGACATAAGCTTCATACTAATCAACCAAGTTCTGCAGCGCAAACCATGCATATGGTATTGGCAATAGTAATAGTAGTATGATACTTCGCATTTTTACCGTCATGTTATTCATTACAGCGTACGAATTTATGTCACATCGTACTGGGCATATGAAAGTACTAGCATAAACAACACGCCGAGCCACAATGAGACGAATCGCTGGTCCTGCAAAACACAACCAAAACGTTCGAAATAAGAAAAGAAGAGATGAAACAAACCATCCGTGAGAGGAGGCGTCGATCGTCGATGAAAACCATGGTTGAAACTACTGCAAAATCATGATAACGTTCGTCATATCCACTTGGAGGAGAAAAACTAACAAACAAAAAACTTATCGTGACGCACTGCGCTACAAGTGAAAACAGATTAGCAGCAAGGTTACGGATACAGGAGTAAGGTACAGAAATATCGCAACAGTAAGGAATGGAGATTAGTGACGACGAGCGGGCTCCGATGCAGTCGGCGGTGGCGGCGGGCCTCGTCGTGCCAAGTCATCAATATACTCTAGCAAGATCTCCTTACGAGCCTTGGCGAGCGGCTCCAGCACCAAGAAGCGTTTGTCGTTCTAAAAATAAACCAACAGTCAAACCAGATCACGCAAAAACTGATTCAGGCACTTGCCAGGCACATCAAGGAACCAAATCAACCAATCAACCAGCAATCAAGTCAACCAATCAATCAACCAATCAACCAGCAATCAACCGAACCAAATAACCATTTTACAGTAGAACAAGAAACAAATGCCGCTGTTAGTTTGACAGACAAACCTTTAAAATCTCCACGATGTCTTTCATGTTCTGCTCGGACTCGTCAATTCGACTTTTGGTTTTGAAGTCGATATGCCTAGTCTCCTTAAGCAGATCACGAAACTCCAGCAACGCTTTTGCCGTTTTGTCCTTGACGAATCGATCAAACTCCTTCTCCCGTTTCTACAGAAAATGAATAAGGAGTTAGCGACCGAAGCAAACAGGCAGACTAGGGACATCTAAAGCCAACTTAAATGATCGTTAAAACCCTACCGAATCCTGCGAGGAGAATTTGGTATAGCGCGGGTCCTCCCGGATCTTTCGTTTGATTTCTTTCCAGGACGCGTCAAGTGCCACCTGTAGCAAATCGAGCATTAGTGGAACTAGAACTTTGAAAACGGATTGAAAAACATTCCTCAGCAGCAGTCATATAAAGTCACTTACATCAGCCTCTTCGAGCAGTTCCCGGTAGGTCTGCTTCTTCTTCGCACTCAACTGATCCAGATGCTCCTCATACAGCTCCTCCTTTTGGTGTTTGCTAAGCGGATCAGCAAGTTCATACCTGGAGTCTTTCTTGAGAATCTTCCGAGCTTCCTTATACGTCAAATCGGTCTGACGAACCTACAATTATCGGGAACATCGGGTTGACAGGCAACAAGCCAATGAGCAAGCACCAAAAGTCGTGAGCACGTTACCAAATCTGTAAGCAGAGCCTTGTAATGCTGAACGGCTTCGTCGTACCGATGACTTTCCCGCTCCTTGTCTCGATCTTTGGCAATGACGCTCATCTCCTCCTGGACAACACGCTCTCGTTCACGCATACTCGCCTGCTGTCGCTCTTGCTTCTCTCGGTCCTCCTTGACTTTGTCGTCTTCCTCTTCCTTCTCAGCGGGTTTATCCTCGTCGGACTGAAACGGCAGAATAAGGTTGAAACATAGTTGAGCATTTAGTTACTCGATCTCTGAGTGATTAGCTGCCCATCTGTCTGTCTGTCTGCCTGTCTATATGTCTGTCTGTCTGTCTGTCTGTCTGTCTGTCTGTCTGTCTGTCTGATATGTCTGTCTGTCTGTGCTGTGTCTGTTTCCGCTGTCTGTCTGTCTGTCTGTCTGTCTGTCTGTCTATATGTCTGTATGTCTGTCTGCCTGCCTGTGTTTCTGTTTCCCGCTGTCTTACCTCCTTGTCCTTCTTCTTAGGCAATGTTTTGGCGTATTCGCGGAACCACTCCTCACGTTGATTGCTGCTATCTACGCGCTCATATCGTGGATCATCGCGAAACTTTTTCTTCACGTCACTCCAATGGGACTTGCGGTTCAACCCAGAGTACTCCTGGACCATTTCGATGAAGTTCAAGCGAATCTAGGGCAATAAACTCCACGTTAGCGCACCATGCCCGAACAACACAGATCCCAAACATCTTCACCTTCTCTTGATCCAGTCGTCGCTGCTCCTTCTCCTTCTTCCGGACGTCATGCATGAACTCGTCAAAGACGTCCTCGCGGTCCCGCATACGTTCAATATTGCGATAGCGGTCGTCCTTGCCAAACTTGGAGGAGAAGTCGTTGAAAGAGGTCCTGCAACGCGAAAAGAAGATTACCCTTTTCATTCTCCAGATGATAAAATGCTTTCCATGTCTGCCGCTTTCAATTGCGAATACGTTTGCGCATCTACAGTCAACCACAAGGTTGAGTACACTGGAGGGCCCGGGGAATGGGTAAAAGGGGTGGGGCAGGGGGTAGTTTCAAACAATCGAACAATCAACCACTTGACCACCCCCTGCTCCGCCCCTTTTGCCCGTACCCCGGACCCTCCAGTAAACTCAATTTTCTCGATGATTCTAGTACAGTAGAAACCTACGTACTTCACTGTTAAGTTGGCCTCGGCGAGAAGAGTCCTGAAAGCCTCACGGAGCGCTTCGGCCTTTTTGCGTTTTTCCACCTTCTCCCGTTCAGCCTTTTCCTTGGTGAACTCGTCAAACACATCCTTCCTATCCTTGGAAGTCAAGAGTAAGTAACGTGAATCAAACACAATCTTGTGCAGTTCCTTCTCCCAGGTGCTATAAGCCGAAACCTAGAAATCAGCAAATCCCAACATGTTCCGAATACGTCGATTAATCGAGCATTATCGCGGGAAAAGCCACAACTCTGCACTCACGTCCTTCTCGTCCAGGAGCTCCTTGAATTTGGCAATTCTTTCATTCAACGGAATCTGCTCTCGATCCTTAGCTGCCTTCAATTCAGCCTCCATGGCGGGATCGATCTTCGGCTTCACCACCGGTCTCTGCGATGGGGCCTTGGAGTTGGAGGACGAGGAAACGACGTTGGAAGCGACACCGGCTTCGCTGCTGGTGCTTGCACTATCCATGCTGTCGCGAGAGGCATCATCTACACTTCCGCCACTGAAAACCGCAAAATATTCCCGGTCACATTTCGGGCAAATAATACAAAAATAATAAATGGCCAAATAATCCGAAAACAAATCAGTCGCGGCGACTGACCGTGGCAGTTCAAACAGAAAGCGAAATACTTACCGAAGTCGCTTAGTCGGAGTCTGTGTGTCCACCGAAGCCTCCCGTTTGCCGCTGGACGCCTCGCCGTTGGTGGTCGCTGCGCGTTTCTCGCCGCCATCAACCGCGGCATCTTCCGGCACCTGCGCGATGAGTTCGTCCACCTCTTTCGAACCTAACAACTCGGGCGGGCGCTTCCACACCGAAGCCTTCGTGCTAGGGTTATGAAAGAAAGACTTTTTATCGCTAGTCCAAACAACGCACCTGCAACAGAAATAACCATTACGACCCACTGTTGATTAAACAAGCTGCAGAAGAGGAACACGCCCACAACTCACCAAGGTGTCCCGGGGATCTGCTTGGTAGCAATCGGCTTTGTGGACGCTTCCTTCTTTGGCTCGCCGTTGCCCGGCTTACTCTCGACCGGCTTCGCTTGTGCGGCGGCAACCGCGGCTTCGTTTTTGCGTCGTTCTAAACACCAGAGGTCAGATTCACTGATAAGCCAAGCACCAATACTGGGACTGAAAGAAAGAAAGAACTCACGCTCATATTCCACCAATTCGGCCGGTTTCTCGTTCACAGTCTTTCCCAGTTTACTGTTATACCAATAACTCGCGCCGTTCGAGTTCTGATACTCGTTCCAATCCGCCGGCTGAGGGAGAAAACGAAAGGTAAAACACACACTGACCCATTGGCGGAAAATTTTTTGGCTTCTCAACTTTTCTGACGACCAACAAAAAACCAATCGCGAAGAGATAGGCTCATACGCCAGAGGATTGGTGGCCGATTCAGAGCAAGCGAATCACGCAGACTCAGGACACGCAACTTACATCGCCCCGTTGCTGCATTGCCGGCATCATGCCTGGCGGAGGGCCAAACGGCGAGAACTGAGGGAATCCCATTCCCGGATGCATTCCTGTCACACACACACAAAAAGTTTAATGAGATGTTTCCACAAGCAAAAATTGACATCAATTCTTACCGAACATCCCAGGATTGGGAAGCACCCCACCCATCATGCCAGGCATCGGGGCCATACCGGGATTCTGCATCATCCCCGGCGGCTGCTGCGACATAGACAGTGACGGCATGTTGCCTTGATTGACAGAAGCTCCAACGGGTTGAGACTGACTATATTGTTGAGCGGCCTGGGCCTGCGCCAGAGCGTTCTGCGCGGCTCCTCCAGCGCCGAGCAGTCCGGACGGAGGACCGCCGCCGACGTGACTAACAGGTGTCGCCTGCTGCTGCTGGGCCGGATCTGGCTGTTGGCCTGGCGGCTTCATCAGCTGCGCGCCGGCAGGAAGAGTCCAAGCAGTTTGACGCGTCACCGCATGGTAGAAATAAGGCTGAAAAAGGGATTCTTTAACAACATCGAAAAATGAAAGAAGTGCGAATGAAGGCTGACAGTAGTGTAGCGGCGGTACCTTGCCGTCGGGCGCCTTGGCTTCAATCCAAAACTCCGGCTGCGGTGCGCCCAAGGGCGGTGGAGGTCCAGCGAAGAACGGTGCTGCCATGGTCGAGTCTAGAAAGAAAACCTGCCTTCGTCAACCGTTCGAGCGGTCGTCCAACAGATTCTGCTCTCTTACTGTACGACGTGACGTAATGTTAGAGTGGTCGATTGATCGATACGGGAGATTTTCATCAAGAATACAGACTGCCCCTGTTTCTTCTGCTTGATTGCCCTTCTGTAGTTTTGAGTTCGCATTTTAAGTAAGTCATTTAATCAAGCGAGCTTGCGTAGTGATTGCGTTCTGAGCATTGAAGCAATCATTCAATCAAGCAACCTTGAGTAATGAATGCGTTCTGAGCATTGGAGCAATCATTCAATCAAGTGAGGCGTTATCGCTGTTCATGTTTTACATTTTCCGTTGATTTCTCAAATACGAGACCGAGTGCGGATTCGACCTTAGTATGGCTACTTTAATTAGATGTTCCCCTGTGCGTACAAAATTAAATAACATTTTGAAAGGGAACGACTTGAAAGTACGCTGATTTAGGCAGAAAACTGCATCAGCACTCACCTGCGTACCTCCTCTACACCGATTACACTTGAGGTCAACGTGAGACCAAGAAGTCGTATTGGTAAATCCCGAGAGACTCACAGTGTTGAATCTCCGTCAAGCTCGCTGACTCCTACACTTAAACAAAGAAACCGGTCAACCCGTCACAGCGTATCATGATCCTATTCGGCACTGAGAAAAACTCAATCAATTAATCGGGAGTCAATCAATGAATCAATCAATGAATCAATCGGCAATCAACCAATCAATCGGCAATCAACCAATCAATCAGCAACTCAACCAATCAATCAGCAGAGAAAAGAAAACATCAAGTAAAAAACCATGTCTAACCGCCTAATTGTTCACTGAGGCCTAAAAAACCCTTCAAAAAGCCATCTCATTTCTCCTTCTCAGAGAATGATTGTCACAAATACAAATGACCTAACAAAAGCAGCCCTTTCACAAATCCAACGGTTCATACTCCACATGAGCTGATTGATATCAAAATTGAAAACAATGGTTCCGATTCCGACCAACTTTTCAAGGTATTCATCTATTAACGTTTTTAATTAATTTAAGTTAAGAGCATCAATTAATCATTCGATCAACCAAAACGAGCAGCCATGCAGCTTCAACTAATCAGTCAATCAATCGTAGAAAATAACGGAAAATGTGCCTCGTTTCCACTCACCTGAACACAGCGCAAATTCCCATAGAATTCAACAGCACTCGCAAGTTTGCCTCCCTGATTTTTCCCCGAATCCTAAAGCAAAAATCGACTTAAAAAAATTCGGCATCCATCAGTTCCCATAACCAAATAGATCGTCGTTCTTTCTTGGATCGTCCAAGAAAGAACAAGTAAAAAGCAAACCTGATCTTGTTGGAAAAATTCCACTTAACCGGTTCCTCCTCCGATACCTCCAAGTGGATTCTAAAATGACTTTCTTTCCTGAATCCCGACTGCGCAACGGATGACTTGAAATGGGAATTATGGCAAGACGGAGGCAGATAGAAAAAACCTCAAAACCGCGAAACGAAGTCTCTGCTGCTTCAGCAAGGCTGATTGCGGCGTGGGATTCTAATGGCTCCGATTAAAGTTGAAGAAACAATAATGATTTCATGAGGAAAATGTCTCAATAAAGTAGTATTCCAGATTGAAAATTAAGCTCTTTCCCAGTCTTAAGATGTGCGATTTAAACTAAGAGGGAAGGTGCTTTTAAAACACCGAGAGACGCAGTGTCTTTTCGGCACGTTCCTTATCATCCAGAATGCACATCTACACACGTGACAAAAACGTTGCGCTAACCGAGTTAAGTCATTACACTCGAGCATTGCAAATGGCTGTTATACACAGCTACGAGTTAATGTGCTTGACTCGGTCAGCGAAAGGTTTTTGCCACGTGTGTATGTGACGGTACAGTGCAAGTCCTGAGATTCGAACGACATACCAGTGTCAGTTTCTACTTTACTGTCTCAAACTCCAAAGTACCAACAGACTGCTCCGAGCGAACGGTTCGGTAGAAATAAACTCACGTGACTGTTCGAATCTCAGGACTTCGACTGTAACCTGCAGCGATACGGGTTATTTGTTTTAACTACTAAAAATTGGTGGCAAACAAAATTTCCCTGTATCTTTTAAATAGTTTTGAAACATCAATATTAAATCTGTAGAGATCTTTGACGCATGACAGCATTAACGCACTGGCTAGACTCTTGGTAAGGCATTTAATTTGCCTTCAATTTTCTTCACGACATCCCGTGTCCGGCTCACTCTCTCTTCTCTCTCTCTCTCCATTTGCATCGACTGAGACCACATGAATTTGGTAGGTTTTGCAACCACTTGTAAGTGAATAATAACAAATTAATATGCCAGATTAAGCCAATCAGTGTTGTGCAGATTTTCGGCAAAAGAAAGCTTTACACTACACTGTCTGCACATTAGAAGAAGCATTAGAAATGATATATTAGAATTAGAACATGATACTATGTAAGTTCTTCTGTCCGTCCATCTGTCTGTCCGTCTGTTTGTCTGTCTGTCTGTCTGTCTGTTTGTCTTCTGTCTGTCTGTTGTCTGTCTGTCTGTCATCGAGTTTTGTGTTATAAACAGACATGTCAAATGCACCTGAACAAAAATAACTGAACATTTTGTTTGGTTCAATATTTATCTGAACATCGGTCAAGCATTTATTGGCCGGTCATTCCATTGTGGAACAGTCATCGCAATACATCTGGTCAACCCTCGTCTTTGTTGCTTATAATTATTACATCTTTCGAAGGATACGGTTTACCATAACATTTAAAGTAATTCAGCCTTCTTCCGTAATAGATTTGAAAGTACCCGTCTGCGACCATTCTGGCACGACGAGAGTAGGATCGAGGTTGAACATGCGGTGGGCGTCCGCGGCGGTGTGCTCTTCCGGTTGTCCGGTAATGCGAATGGAAGTACTAGATTCGAGCTTGTTGGTGACGGATCGCGTGGTAGTGGTTCGCAGTTGTTTTATGTTGGCAAAGAAATTATTCCATGCTGTCGTGACGGTCGCCCATGTGTTGACATCCCCAAACACTAGCAGAATTGCGCCGAAAACAGCCACACAGGCTCCGGTAATTTCGACGAAAAAAACGTAACGTGGAGTTAGCAACATTTCAACAGCTGCAACAAGACCAAGCAAAATTAAGAAACTGGTAGTGGTACTCAGTCCGTACAATACTAAAGTTCAGACAGACAGACAGACAAACAGACAGGCAGACAGGCATAGAGACAGACATACAGACATACAGACAGACAGACAGACAGACAGATAAACAAGCAAACAGGCAGACAGACAGACAGACAGACAGACAGACAGACAGACAGACAGACAGACAAACAGACTCATAGCAAGTACACGACC
This sequence comes from Hypsibius dujardini, assembly GCA_001579985.1. NCBI lineage: Eukaryota > Metazoa > Tardigrada > Eutardigrada > Parachela > Hypsibiidae > Hypsibius > Hypsibius dujardini. Next base: position 20,714 of record LRSR01009619.1, on the reverse strand, counting down.
AGAAACGTCAGTACGTACCGAAAGTTGCTGGACAAACAAGTAGGAACCCCAGTGTCGAGAAAATTGGATTAATGTGGGCGACACCAAGGTTGATTATGTTAACCATTACTGTTCGCGAAGAAAAAACACTTATGATGCTATTGATTGCACAGTAAGGGTCGAAAACGGATGATTCACCTACCCAGAACAGCAACCGAGGTAATGACTAAGTAGTCCCATGGAAGATCGTTGAACTCCCACACTTCCATACCGTAAAATTTGAGTGCGAGAATCAGTGGCCACATGAACACTGCCATGAAAACTGCTTGCATGGAGACGAAATAGGAGATGCGTGACAGGTTAGTGGTAGCTCCAACTCGTTTTCGGAAGGTAACCTACTAAAGATTTACTTTAGATTATCAACTACAACAAAACAACTACAAGAACAACACTATCAGCGATCGACACATGCCACAATAATTTACAGACAAAAAATTGGATTAAAAGAAGTTGTGGCTTCTACAAGCCGTTTGTAAGAAGATCAAGAAGATCAAAATCACCTGATAGGCTGCAGTAAAAAACGTTCCAACCAGGATCAACAGAGACGTCTTCCATTTAGGATTGCCGACGATCTCCACCAGTGTCAGGACCACAACTCCGCCCAAATTAATGGCCGTCCCAAACATCTGAAAAAACACACCATTATTACTCGACAGGGGACAGCATTTTTGGGTCGAACAAGTTTGGGTCACCTTCATGCTGGTCATTGGGATCCTGAGAAAGATGACGCAGAGGATGAAAACGAAAGATAAGTTACAGGAAGCCAGTGCGGCCATGTCACCAGGTCCGGCAACGGCGTAGAGCGGAGCGTAACACAACCACTGACTCAGGACAGACAGGACGGTCAGGGCGGAAATGTCCAGGAGGAAGCGACCCATCGTCATTTTCTTGTCCCCGTACACCTTCTCGCCGCCTCTGCAAGTAGATACGTTCAGATCACGTGACCGCTGGACTATACGGTGTGAGTGAGGGTTCTGAGTGGTGGACGCTTACTTGATTATTCCTACGATTTTCGCTCCAGGCATGCATGATCTCTTGCTAATCAAATGCCCCATCCAGCGTGATAAAATGTAAATTGGGAAAGTGAAAATACGGAAAACGGATCGAAACCTTAAAACACATAATGGGAATAATGATGCCGACGGTATAACTGATGACAAACATGCAGAGGTACTACGACCATATGATAAATGCTGGAGCATCAAACTGCGGATAAATTCGCATGCGAATGACCTAATTAAAAAAGCAAAAAACATTGGTTTCTTTCTCGAAAATATCGTAATCCCAATTCACAACTGAACTTGTTGATTCGACAAATGCACGCTATTACTCGGAGGGCCCGGGGAATGGGCAAAAGGAGCGGAGCAGGGGGTGGTCAGGTGGTTAAGTACGTGGGAGGGTCCGGGGTATGGGCAAAAGGGGCGGAGCAGGGGGTGGTCAGGTGGTTAAGTACACTGGAGGGTCCGGGGTATGGGCAAAAGGGGCGGAGCAGGGGGTGGTCAGGTGGTTGATTGTTCGATTGTTGGAAAACCACCCCCTTGTCCCGCTCCTTTTGCCCATTCCCCGGACCCTCCAGTATACTCAATCTTGTCCTTGACTGTACGTTATAAAGCAGGGCATTGAGAACGGCGAGGACCACGGTGAAAAGGCATCCGACGAAAAACTGCCGAAAATCGCGGACTTTGAGATGATCAAACGCATCCACCGGTAGCGTCGAATCTAAGCAGTAGAATTAAACCAAAGAAAGAGACAGTCAGTGCAAGGGTCCAAAACATGGTTGGATAAACAGGCACACTATAAATCATGACAAACATAAACGGAAAACAGGCGAGAATAATAGTATCAACTTACCACGAGCGCCATCCAAATCATCCAGCGCGTCCACGGTCTGTCGTCTAAAGCTGACTAACGGAATGGAACTCCGTCTGGGATCAGACTTCGCAGATGCCCGATTCCGCGACGATTTCTTCATGACTACTCTCGCAGTTTATATTCCGATCAACAACACAAACACGGAGAGGATTGAAAAAGGATCAAATGAATCGACTCACTTCCCCTTATCATCAATAATTTTTATTACACAGTAAAATTTCCGACTTCTCATGCCACACGCTCGAAAGCACTCGTAACAAAAGCAAAAGCCGACGGCATTCGTTTTAAAGGAATAAGTTACATCCGCAACGTATTAAAAAAGCAAAAAAACCTTCTAGTTTTCTTTCTCGAAAATATATTAATCATAATTGAAGTTTCTAGTGACTCGATAAATATAATATAGATCAAGAGGTGAGAAAAAAAATCACTATCCTTAGCGAGGAACCCTGGGCTCATAGGGTTCATAGCGTTCATTGGGGTCATCGTCGTCGTCGTCATCGTCGTCATCGTCGTCAGTGGACTCGTTTTCTTCTGGAATATACTTGCACTCAAGCACTTCTTCCTTATTTTCAAGGGCGTTTTCCTCCTGCGGCAGGCTGACTGCTCGCGGTTCTAGATTCCAACCGACTCCGCTGTCAGGGCTCTCGGTTGCACCGACGCTCCACTCCGGCTGGTACGAATATGATCCCATCATGTCTTGCTCCGTCTGGAGCGAAGCCGACCAGAACAGCCTGCCAACCTGTAATAAACCAATTCAGCTCAGCTTAGGGATACATCGGGAACGAGAGGTAGGCATCGACTGATGCCAGACGAAGACGTGCGAAAGAAAAGGGAGTATGTCAACGGAAGAGGCTGACAAGTATTATGACCCTGCCCGACAAGTCAACAAGGGAACGAGAGGTAGGCATCGACTGATTCCAGACGAAGACGTGCGAAAGAAAAGGGAGCATGTCAACGGAAGAGGCTGACAAGTATTATGACCCTGCCCGACAAGTCAACACAAGTCCACCTACCTGGCACTGCTTGATCACGCCGAGGTAAATGGTATGTTTAATGGTGTCTTCCAGCTCGGACAGCGACCAGTTCTTAACTAACAGGTGCGGTTGCGGCCTCGACAGGCACAGAAAGTGGCGATCAGGAAACCTCCGGAAGACGTGAGCTTGTGATTCGTATTTCCGGTGAACATCATGTTCATATTTCCGGCGAAACTCGAGAAGCGTATAGGCCACAATTCCGTCATCAAGGAGTGATTCAATTTCCGCGACATCATAATAGTTGTTAATTCCACTACCGTAGTTGTCACGAAGGATGCGGAGGTACGCGGGAGCATCGTGGACGAGTTTGTGGACGGTTTGGTCTTCTAAAATAGGCTTGACGACGGCGGAAATGACGCTCGCGCCCAATTTCTCCAGGTCAAAGAGGAAGACGTAGTGTGTGGTAGCGAAGACAGCACACACCGGATGGGAGGGAACGGAGCAGCAGTCATCCTTGACGCTGTGGAAGGTAAAAGACAGTGTTTTCTGCTTGAGCAGAAATCTGAAACAAAAGAAATACACGCTGTTCACGTTGCCCAAGAAGCGAAAAAATGACCACAACAAGCGTATAAACTACATACTTCAACGCCGTCAAAAACGGCAATGACTTCTCATCATCCATGATGAAATAGCAGGTGGCATAATCCTGGCCTCCATACTCCGAATCGCCGTCCAGACCGGTCACATCGTCCGGCAGATCGGAAATGAGCCAGAGCAATTTTTCCAGCGAGTTCAAGTGCAGTTGCTCAGCGTCACAGCGGGTTACTAAACACTGAAGCGCCAACTCAAGCTCAATCTGCTTGAGACCACCGGGATCTCCGTCCGTATCACTACGCAACGCCGGCAGCCCGTCCAGTAGACGGAGGTCGTAGGGATCCGGATGATGAACACGCATCATGAAAGGGGGTTCAGTGTCTACAATCAATTAGAAAGGCAAAATATACTCAACATTAAAGTATAACTTGTCCAACACTGGACCCTGGTCAATGGTAATAACAAGCACAATCAATCAGTCAATCAGTCAATCAATCAATCAATCAATCAATCAATCAGTCGATCAATCAATCAGTCAATCAGTCAATCAATCAATCAGTCAGTCAGTCAGTCAGTTGACTACAGTTGATCTTGCAAAAATTTCGATCCTTATAATAAAAAATGTCAGTTCAAGAAGTTAGTTGGCAAACGGAAAACTCAGATGCAAATGTTCTTCTAAAGGAAGGTAGTAGAGTACATACGTGGCAAAAACCTTGCGCTAACTGAGTTAAGCCATTACACTCGTTGCATGGCTGTTGTACACAGCCATCGAGTTAAACGTGCTTAATTCGGTCAGCGCACGGTTTTTGCCATGTGTGTACCTGTTGACTGGTCTAGGTGAGGGGCACGCTGTATTGCGTATTCCGTATTGAGATTCTTTTCCAGGTCGTAATCTACATCCACGAGTTTGGATCGAAAACTCGCAATCAGTTCGGATTCGGACTGGTGAACATCTGGATTTGGTCCAAAGTGTCCGCTGAACTCGTGGTGGGAGTAGGCTTGACTCCGTCGCCGCTGCATTGTATCGCGAGCTGGAACTGGACAGTAGAAAAAGGAAAAGATTTGAAAATGCACAAAGACTAAAACGTCTGAGCTAGCCTGATCAGGACTACTATTCACGAACAGTAGAGGCGTCCAGTAGACAAGTTTAATATTGTAGCAGCACAGTCTAGCTCTAGCATCAGCGCGTGGTACTGAGTGAATGCTAATATTGAAATTGCAAAAATGTACATTGAACCAATACAGCAATCAAGTGCTTATTGTTAATGGCAAACAAGCTGAAAAAGCTGAAAATCAAATATTTAAAAAATCGGTCACTCACGTTGACCAATCTATTAAACGACCGCCTCATCCAACTAATTCTCTCTACGATTAAGCGCTTGAAACTCAATTAATGGATTCACACTCACTGTTATTGAGTCGTTGGTCGGACGTCTTTATGCGCGCGCTCACGTTGAGCGCTCCTTGCCGATAATGGCCATACCAAACCCGTTGGGGTTTATTTTCCGCCAGCGTGAGCCGCGCTTGAGAGTATCGCCTTAAGAATTCCCCGCTGCAAATCAGGGCGAAATGCAAAGTCGTAACTCCAATCTTGAAACCGAAAAATGTCAAGGAAAAATGTTAAAACTTTGGAAAGCGGCAGCGATTTGAGGAAACGAATTCTAACCAGCTAAGAACAAGATCAAGCTTACAGTATGCCGAACCGTCAGAATAGAATGAGTGAGCGCAGAGTTGAATTGATGAGCGCCAAAATAGAATAAGTGATCGTCAGAACAGAACGAACAAGCGCTACAATAAGTGACCGCCAAGTTAAACACTGGAACATTATTAGTTGATAGGAACGGCCACGTCTTGTAATGTAACGCAGTAGCGTGCGTCGCATCTTGAATACGTACGGCGATACGCCTGCAAATACGAGCATGCGTATGGTGATCGCGGTTCTTCATTTCGCAAGAGCTGTGCGGGAAACCATTTCAAATTACAAAAACGTAAATTTTAATTTTTTCCTCGAAGATCTCTTTGCAGTAGCGCCTGTGTCTAGTGTCTTCATTGTCATTTTGCGTCATAAGTAGGCGGCCTAAAGCGGACGAACAATATTGCCAGAGGTAAGAGAAAACCCTTTGCTTTTCGGAAAGTGAAGAATATAATCAGCACGCGGTAAAAACTAAAAAGCAAATGATGCACACCATTTTGACTTCTGATTCCTACGATGATGGTTGTCGTATTCGTACTGTCTGATGCTCTTTTAGATTTCTTGTCCTATTACTATTAAAATTGTGTACTGGGAATGCAGCAGGTAAGAAATTATTGTTTTTCTCACAGGCAAAAGCATTCGTACTTCTTGATGCCATGGAGGTCGACGCGGCGCCCGCCAATCTGGCTGCTCAGAGTCAGAGCCAAAGAAGGAGATCTCGTAAGCGACTAAGAAATGAGCAAGATCCGCGAAAGAGCGGCGCGGAAGTATTAGACGCGGCGACGGAACAGGGTAATGGAGTCAGGGAATTCTCTGCTGAAGAGGTCCCAGACTTTGACATACTCGGAATTGACACTACCACTTCGCAGTCAGCGAAGCCCGGTTCGGATGGTAGTAGCAATGCCAGACCGTCCAAAAAAGCCAAGCGTGCACGGAAAACAGCAGCGAGGACGGCAGCGGTTTCAGATGTATCGAAAGGCGTCCCTGACGTGCCCGTAGAAACCGGCTCCCTCAGCTCGGCAGTTCCCGTTCCCGAGACCGGTTTCACGGTGATTGGCCACGCCAAGCAGGCCAAAAAGATCAAACTTCCACCCTACCTTCCGGCCTGGTACTCTGCACCACTACCCATCTCGACCGATCTCAACAGCGGCGCTGCTGTGGATGCAATGCCGGGCCTCGACATCCACTTCGCCGCCGTCCTGAGGGAGCAGGGCATTGATCGGTTTTTCCCCGTTCAGCAAACGATCATTCCGCATATTTTGGGCTATCAGAATTATCAGCGTTATTACACGCGCCGGCCACCGGATTTGTGCGTCTGCGCTCCCACCGGCAGCGGAAAGACGTTAGCGTACGCGGTGCCGATTTTGCAGGATCTGAGCAAGCGCACGACATGTGCGGTAAGGGCGTTGATTCTCGTGCCGGTGAAAGAGTTGGCGGTGCAGGTGGCCGAGACGTTTCAGACATTTGCTAAAGGAACGAGAGTGAAAGTGGGGCTGATTTGCGGGAAGGTGTCGCTGGAGCAGGAGCGGCAGCAAATTTTAGAGGTAATTTATCAGTAGTAATTTTCTGAGTGTTTTACATTGACGACATGCTGTATCGAAATTAAAATGGTCCCACCTTAAATTGGAGAAATGAAAGTTGTGCCTTTTCTAAAGTTGAATATTATGAAATTGCTGTGCCTGTCATACGCTTGATTCGTTGAATACGGATACCGTGGTTGATTTTGATTGTCTTATTCTTACGATTTTCGCTGTATTGATTGATTGACGATTTTCTCTGTCGCTTGATTGACTGCTGTCTTTCCTTGTGTCTTGCTTGATCGTCAGATTGATCATTCAACCGCTTCACGCTCAGTGCTTTTTTATTTGCTTCAGATTGATCCTATCAGCGCATACAAAAACTACCAATTGGATTCTACACCGAAGAAGCCGGCCCAGTCATCCGTCGACGTCCTCATCGCCACACCTGGAAGATTGGTAGACCACCTCTACGAGACTGCCGATCTCGACCTACAGCACCTCGAGTACCTCGTAGTCGACGAAGCCGATCGCATGATCGAGGAGTTCAAAAACAACTGGTTCCGCCTCCTGGAACGCGCCATCTTCAAGAACCCTCACATCCGACCGGCACTCGACTACACGTGCTCGGCCCACTACGACCGACCCACTCTCCCGCTGCAGAAGCTCCTCTTTTCCGCCACCCTCTCGTACGATCCACAGCGCTTCGAAACGCTCAAACTGTATCGTCCGAAGCTGTTCGCCGCCCTGCCCGGCAGTACCGAAATTGACGACGTCATGATGCGGAACGATGCCGAAGTCATCGGTAGCTATGTCACGCCGGACGCCCTGAAAGAAATGTCTATTCTTGTCGATCCCCGACTGAAACCGCTCGTCATCCTACATCTCCTCCACAACCTCGGCTGGAGGAAAGTCCTCATTTTCACCAATTCCCTCGAAAGCACTCATCGGCTGTACCATCTGATCAGGCTGTTTAAGGGGAAATCACCGGTGGTGGCCCACGAAATCTCCTCAATTGTCCATCAACGGAAGCGACAGGCCAGCTTGGATAGCTTTGAGAAAGGCAAGGTCGACGTCCTGGTGGCGTCCGATTCGGTGGCGCGTGGAATTGATCTGCCTAACGTGGAGTATGTCGTGCTGTACGACGCGCCGCTGCACGCTAAAACATACATCCACCGGAGCGGACGAACGGCCAGGGCGGGGAAGCCGGGGACGGCCTTGACGATGTTGAAGCCCAATGAAAAGAAGATGTACGATAAGATTATGAAAGAGCTGAATAAGAAGCACCCTGCGAAGATGGCCTTGCCGCCGGACCAGCTGGGTGTCTTGGAGGAGGGTTACAAAACTGCATTGGTGTTGCTAGAAGCGGCGCTGCAAGAGGGCGCCAAACACGCTTAATTTCCCTTTATTTCCCCACTTTGTGATAAATTGATTTTACGCCATGGAAACTGATAGATGTCGACGGAAAAACGCTGTTACATGTGACGGCGAGAGATCAACGCACACTGTTAATCCGTACAGAAAACGTATTGATCGCGCATTTGTGTTGGGACCGGTAAATGGTAGTCTGTCTAGCGTGTGTGCTACCTGTCGTTTTATCGATTCGTAAAATGTCCTTTATCGCCTGTGTTGGAAATCTTCCCCCAGCGGATAACGGTCCTTTCGCGTTTGTAATCGACCGCAACTGCGCAGTGCCATCTTCCCTGCCCCGTGCATGAACAGATCGCAGCCTCTAAAAATTGTCCTAGTTTCTGTTACGCACTGGTTTTTTTATTGGAAGTGTAGACTCTTTCTGTCCAAACTTCGAAATGTCTGATGGTAGCGGGCAGATTTTTGAGAAGTACTACCACGACCTGCAGGAGGAGATTATCTTTGACGCGAAGATGCGGCTGAAAAAGCTGTTTGGCGACAAGATCTCCGTTAAGGAGAAGGAGCGGATCCTCAAGCAGTCTGAGGAGAAAATGTGGACGCTGATGAAGGAGTACATCCGCAAGCCGGCCAAGGATGAGGAGGCCAAGAACAGCTGGAAGGACTATCAGGAGGGGCGCAACATGTTCACGGTGTGTGTGCAGCCCATCATGGAGAAGGCGGTGAATGAGATGATGTCGCTGTACGCGGATGAGATTCGCAGTCGACCGCCGCCTGGGCGGGAGGAGCCGAAGGAGGAGTCGGACGATGACATTGACTTCTCCGACGGTCTCTGGGCACCGAAGCAGCTGAAGGACAAGAAGAACGAATAGTGTGACTCGGGACTTTTCGGTCTATCCTATACAATGTATGTGTATCCAACTTCTCCATCCGAGTGATCTCTCCTTCCCGCTTTGGTCTTTTGATGTCAACTCGCAGTTTCTCTCTCGACAGTTGACGGGTTTTCACTATGGTTGGCTCGACCTACCATTGTGAAAATGATTCAACTGAGAGGTTCTTTGCACTACACATTTCCAGTTCTTTTTTCTTATGCGTATAACACTACAGCAAAGTGTGCTCGTATTTCCAATAATGACAGATAATATTTTACGAACAGGTTAAATTATTATGGATACAGATAACAGAACGACAACACAAAAACACCGGACTGAAAAAAATGCAAGAGTAATAAACTAATTATTACCCACGACGGTTTGGTGATGTGGTGATCAGGGTCTGCAGTTCATAAACTGAGTTACATAGATCCAATCAGACACACGGGGAGACCGTACTATCACAGGATCGCTGCGCTCCAGCATCAATTCAGTGTTCCGTCAAGTGGATGCTGGTTGGTTGTTGCTGAAAAAAACGCCCTTTCAAATATGGGATCGGAAATGACTGACGAAAGTAGCAGAACAAACAGACTGACAGACAGACAGACAGACAGACTGACAGACAGACAGACAGACAGACAGACAGACAGACAGACAGACAGACAGACAGACAGACAGACAAACAGACAGAGACAGACAAACCGACAAACCGACAGACAGATATACAGACAGACAGACAGACAGACAGATGGATCGAAAGTCAGACAAGTAAACATATAGACATGCGTACGACTATAATTTGATATAACCTATTATCCGCAAAAATAATTAAAAAGTTGCAAGAATTACCGGCGTTTGAGCTGTTCCATTTCCTCAGGGGCAGCGTCGTTCGGTCTTCGGTGTCGACGGTTAGCTCTTGTGACGCAAGCATAGCAACGGTCATCGAGGCTTTCGGGGAGAACAGCAATCCATACAAATGCAACAATAACCAAAACAGCTCCTGACGCTTTAAACGCAAAGTTCGTGTACTGGTAGTCGACACCGCGAAAGAGTAGATCAGCCACTGAAAAGGACGCTCATGATTAGATACCCCAACAAACACTAAGAGAAACAGAATGACTTACCGAAATTCAGAGGAATCGCCACAATGCCTCCAAATGCCGCGAAGAGCGGGTACGTAAAGGCCACTCCAAAATTCAACAGGAAATTGAATGCTGCAAAACAAATACTTAGAAGCAAATTGCACCACGGACATTCCTGCACGAAGAAAACTTGAATCACTCACCGACGCCCAGAGTGCAAGATCCCATCATATACGGCCAAGGGATGAGTTCCGGGATAATTTCTTCCTCCGCTGTGTAGTGGAGAATTAAGATAACAGGCCACAGCACAACAGCGGTGAATGTCGCGACGAGAGTCAGGAACAGACACACTTGATCCGGCCGAGCATTGCCGACGATACGTTTGAATGAGATCTAACAAGCGATCCAAAGAAAATTCGAAAGTGAATTTGACTGCCTGTCTCGGTTGTCAGTCAGCGCATTGTCTGTGTGTCTGTCTGTCTGTCTGTCTGTCTGTCTGTCTGTCTGTCTGTCTGTCTGTCTGCCTGGTTGGTCTCTGTCTGGATGACTGCCAGCCTGCTTATCTATCTGTCTTTCTGTGTCTCTGTCTGCCTGCTCGCTTGTCCGTCACTTACCGTATAACAAGCCGCACCGAATGCGGAAAGTAGAATGAGAAACACCGCCGTCAGACTGGCCAGACCGCTCCAATCAGCATAGGCGATAAGAAAGACCCCAGTTCCGGCCAAAACCACTGAAATAAGCTGAACACAATGACCCAGAATTAAAAAGGTTGTTTCCCACAAGTCCAAATCTTGCGATAAATGTTCGGAAGTCGTCATAACTGTCAACGAAGCTCGCACCTTCAGAGATATCAAACGCGCGTTCAGTAAAGCCGCGCTTAGCAAGAAAACGAACACGCAGTTTGACGCAAACATCGCCGTGATATCGGATGGAGCTCGGTCCTCCAGCGCCCGAAGGTACGCGTAGTTGGTAGCAACGCCCAATACCGAAAAGGTACCACAATGTGTAAAGACCTTCCGCCAGGTCAAGCCATCTGATCCGTACACCGATTCCGACTGCCTGAAAAACAGGACCGTCAACAGATCATAATCAACTGTGTCGATTGATTGATTGATTGATGAACTGATGAACTGTGTCGATTGATTGATTGATTGTTGAACTGATGAACTGATGAATTGTATCTATTGATTGATTGATGAACTGATGAACGGTGTCGATTGATTGATTGATTGATGAACTGATGAATTGATGAATTGTATCTATTGATTGATTGATGAATTTGCTTGCACGACTGTCCAAATTAAAGCATTCTAGTGATTGAGAGTTGAGTCGTTGATTGTGTTCTACAAACTTGGCCAAACCTATGGATTGACCGAATTAAAGCCAACAGTACATCCATCCCATTATCTAAAATTAACCGAGTCATAGTAGACAAATTCAAGTTGATCCCAGTCTCCAGGTTTCACCATGTGCGACGTACGAAAAAAAACACGACATCAGTTATTTCGTCCAATAATTCGATCGATTGATTGATTTTATGATAGTATCGACTTACTTCCTGATGCGCATTATTTCGAACTGGTACACACGTGGCAAAAATTTTGCGCTGACCGAATTAGGCACTTTAATTCGGGCTGTTTACACAACAACAGCCATGCGACAAACGAGTGTAATGGCTTAACTCGGTTAGTGCAAGGTTTTTGCCACGTGTGTATATGAAAGTAAAGCTTAATACTTAATTGTACAATTATATATCTAAGAAGTTCAAAAAATTCGTACCTCCAAATCTCCCTGAAAGTCTGTTTCCGCCGACAGTTAAGCAGCATAACGAGCAGGTAAGCCGGATAACAAACCATCAGCCAGATTGCGTTGAACCAAGTGACGAAAAAGGGAGCTCGGAAACATTTCGAACTCTGCGAGGAGGAGGAGGAGGATGATGATTCCGGATTGACCGTCGAACTGTTACAGCTGGGGTACGTGCTCTTGGCGAATTGAGCGGCGCCAACCAGCGAGACCGCAATGGCCAGCACCAAGACGACTCCCACGAGAATTTTGATGATTTTGTCATTTCTCGCGCCGGCCGGTGTGATTTCCGTCAATTCACGATCCTTGATGGTGTTCGCCATGAAGACAAGCTCTGCTGTTTGGATGATATACTAGCAAAACTGTCGATTCACTCACATTCGAAATTTTTCTGCTGTACCGTACGGCAGTGCGACTGACAAGTGAGTGAGTGAAGTGCGGTCAACGGATAGGTCGAACAGTCAATCAACGAAGCGAACGACAGCAAGCAAGCAACCAGCAGTGTGATCAGACAACAGACCAGGTGCAAATTGCAAACTCTAAAGTGCAGAATGCATACAATCAACGACAAGATTGAGTACACTGGAGGGTCCGGGGCACGGGCCAAAGGGGCGGAGCAACGGTTGGTCAGGTTGTTGATTAATCGATTGTTTGAAAACCATCCCTGCCCCGCCCCTTTTGCCCATTCCCTGAATCCTGTAGTGTAAATGCAACGACAAGATTGAGTACACTGGAGGGCCCGGGGAATGGGGAAAAGGGGCGGAGCAGGGGGTGGTTTTCAAACAATCAAACAATCAATCACCTGACCACCCGTTGCTCCGCCCCTTTTGCCCATACCCCGGGCCCTTCAGTGTACTCAATCTTGTCGTTGATTGTACGTTCATGTACTATGCGAAACATGTACTACAGTATGCAAAATGCGGCTCACTTTTCTGTCAAAAGCAACATTTTTTTGTCGTAAAAAAAAATCATAAAGCTTTTCAAGTCACCAGTAATTAGGGACTGCGTCAAGCGCTAACTCTGCACTGATCAAAAGTGTCTGTCATATATATGCCAATCAATCAAGACAGCGACGAAACACATATTACGTTCTCAGTGAATGACTGAACTGAATCTCGTTCCTGTCGGCAACAGAACACCCTTCCCCTTGCCCCCTTTTGGCGACCCTGGCACACCACTGCAATTCTTAATCAAGAAAGGAACCGGCGAGCGAGATAGAAGGGAAAAACCATCAAGAACCAGCAACTTATGCAACTACGTATACGAAAATCGTAAGGAACCATTATATTTTTCGGGTTATGGTTATCTACATAATTAATTCCAACTTTTCATCTCAGGTGAAATTCCACTCACTAAATTGTTTGCCTAATTTTCCGAGAATCGTGGTATTAGTAGCCAGTGAGAGCCTATTCGCCAGGCCCAGAACGCGCAAATCGGGAGCTCATTCGGCGATGTTCCCTGATCAGTTCAGTATGAGAGAAGGGCTCTGGAATGGGCCACTTGACTTTCCATTCCATGGAATGGGCCACCGGGTGGCAGGGGCGCTCTGTCGCAAGTTAATCGAAAGCAGATGAGTCACTGCAGAGTGGAAATTCAGACTCCAGGGTGGCCCATTCCAGGGTACGGGAAAGTCCAGTGGCCCATTCCAGGACCCCTTCCTCATAGATGTGTAGTATGGCCATTGTGTACAAACGTACAAACGTACAAACGTATGTACAAACGTATGTCTCACCCTTCGCATCCTTAGAAGCAAAATTAACATCGCAATGCTGAGGCATCACTGCTGTGCTGAGCCAGGAAAAGACATAACATCCGACCGAATCACTGCTAAAGCGTGCTTCTACTACTACTCTACTACAACTACGTACAACTCAAAAAGCAAATAGATTACACACACGTGACTAATCAAGAAATCCATGCGGCCACTCCGCTCGCTAGTCGGGGCGCGTGTAACACAACAAAAAAGCAGTTAAACTTAAATCTTCTGGTCGATCAACCCGCGCACGCGGGCAGACACACACGGACACAAAAACGGACAGGACAAAATAAAATAGCCGTCTTGAAAATCTCTTGACACTCTTTTGGAAATGTTGCAGAATCAGCGAGGCGCTGTCATCGTGTGATCATCATCGTTATTGTCTCGCGTCCAAGTCGTATAATTAACAGCGGGTAATGTCATATCATCACATATAGGGGGGTACTCCGCGTGCCGAGTCCGCCCTCACGGTTGCAGGAAACACCACTCCAGCTTCTAGATGAGGGAGGCGAAAGGATCGTTAGCTGCCGGTTGCTGCGCTCTCGTCGGGCTGTTTTGCTGCTGCGGTGTGGTCGGAGTCATCGTCATAAAGGGATTCCACCCGCCGTTCGCGGGTGCTGCTGCTTGACCGAATTGGGCCTGCTGCTGCTGCTGCTGCTGCTGACCACCGAAATTCTGTCGGAAGGAACATTACATCAGAAAAGATATAAAAGTGGCAGACAGTTGGAGAATACATCAACTGCAGCTGATCTCGATGTAAACTGTTCAGTCAAGGAGCAAAACACATCTCATACCGAATTAGACGCCATCGGCTGACGTTGTGGAGTATTTCCAGTCGCCATGCCAAACTGATTGGGATTGGGGGTCACGGCAGCAGCCGGTCGGACCCCATACGCTCCAAGGCTTCCCAGGTTGAGGTTGTTGGCCAGGTTCGCCAAGCTCTGCTCGACATTGTTCTGGATCAGCTTGGACTGGGCCTGTGCCGACTGTTGCTGGTTGGACGCCGATTTACTCGGCCCTACAAAGAATGAAAACGAAGTGTTGGATATGCAGTGGTGGGAAATAGAAAATCTGTTCATGCATACCGCTTTGTTGAGGTTGACCGAAAACAGAGCCAAAGTCCGCGTCGAAGCCGGAGCCCTGCTGCTGCGGAGCCTGACCCATGGGCGACTGCACGGATTTCGGGCCCATTTGCTGGTTATTGTTGAAGGACATAGCCATATTGCTAGTCTGGTAGCCGTTGTGTTGCGGCAGTCCAAAGGGGTTGTTACCCATCTGCATGCCACCAGCGGGGGACTGCATGCCATTCGGCTGAACGAAATTACCTGGAGGAGAACGAACTAATCAGGCAACAACATCCAGACTACTTTGGGACGATCACAAATAACGATACCAAGTATCGTCTGCTACTCTGGGACTAGATTTACGAAGACTTTTACCTGATGGGCTTGCAAACGGATTAGATGCATAAGGATTCTGCTGTTGATAGAAGCCTTGCGGCGGGACAGCTTGTCTCTGTTGTTGTTGCTGCTGATTCATATCAGTCATGGAAAGCGATGCACCCGGCATGGCGCCGAAATTGGCGGAGCCGAAACTCCCGGAGGATTGACTGCTGGTGGCGCCTCCACCAAACGAATTGGGATTGAAATCCAAATCCATCAGAGAGTCAAAGTCGCTCTTGGAGGAGGAAGCCGATGCGTTCATCGCATTAGAGGAGTTGCCGTTGAACTGCGGTACTACCCCGTTCGCGGGGGACGTCGGGCCGGAAGGTGCCTTGGGGAAGTTTTGGAAATTCCCGGCAAACTGATTCTCCGACTGGCCGGGCATAGACTGCTGACTAGCTGCCATTTGCTCTCGCTTTCTCTGAAAATAGAGCAGATGTAATCGGTGACGGGCATAACTAAACGATGTGGTAATGGAATAAACAAAGTAAAAGTATGTCAGCCCGGAAATTAACCGGCATAAAGTGTATGCGGTAAGCAGACAGACAAAAAGAGACGGACAGACTGACAATAAGACAAGAATAAAAAAAAACAGTCAGACCGTCATCAGACAGATAGGCAAACAAACAGTAAGGCAAACAGTCAGACAACAGTCAGACAACCAGACAGACAGACAGATAGGCAGACAGACAGACAGACAGTCAGACAGACAGTCAGACAGACAACCAGTCAGACAACCAGTCAGACAGGCAGTCAGACAGGCAGACAAACAGCTTTAAATGCATAAAACGAAAGATGATTACTCTGATCTCCTCCATTGCCTGCTGCTCTTCCAATATTGCTCGCTGCTTTTCCTTTTCGTCGACTTCGTTCAATGAATGCTCGGTCGCAGAAAGCGACATCAGGCCTGTATGCAAGCTGCCAGATCTAAAGAGACAGGAGGAAATTGCATTAGAATCGCGCCGCAGTCGCAAATGTCAAATCTCTAGAGTAACCGAGATCCCCAATAAGACCGAAACGTACGCCGTAACACCACCGGGTGGGGTTCCAGCTGGTTTCTTTCCACCCTCTAAATGATCCAGGTGCTGTTCCAATGCGTCGAGTAGGCTTGCGGGAGCCTATAAGAAAGAACCGTGACAAAACGGAACTTACCGTATGCTCGCGATCTCAAGGGACAATTTTCCGCCCTAGCCGTAAATTTTAAGCAACCAGGGCCGTGCCTATTCAGTGCCCTTCACCAAATTACGACTGTAGGGACAAATTTACGGAAAAGTAAGACTGTACAATCAATCAATCGAGCACAATGAGTCAGCTGTACGAAATGAGATAATAGAGAGAAGAGTGAATGAGATTGAACGTTCAATCGAGTGCAGGGCCATACTGAGGGAGGCGCGGGCTTAGCTGTCCCTTGAGATCGCGAGCACACGGTACAATTATACATACAGGCACTCAATAAGTTCAGACAATAAAATAAACAGACGATCGACAGACAAGCAAGATACACATGTGGACCGAAGGAACATAAAGTACCTTAGTGAGGTCAGGAATCTCTCCTTTAGGAATACCGACATTTTCCGCGACCTTCAGAAAACTGGCGACCTTGTCCATGCGCACCAGGAATCGTTTGTAAATATCGAGCGCATCTCTGCACGACTTCTTGTTCATATCGAAGTACTTTTCTGCAAGCCAACCAATAATTGCACAACGACACACACAGAGGGAACGAATCGACGCTTGCACTTTCATACCCAGCATATTGATGATGCCGTCGTTGTAGCACGCGAAAAGCCTGATGAGATCGCGGAAAAGTAGTACGAAGCATGAGGAAATAACTGCATTCGTCAATTCGTTCGGCGAACACTGCAAGCAGACATACCAGCGAATTAAACATTTCAACAACAGCTTCGCCTATTTGTTTTCACGCCTGGCAATCTTTAGTGTGCGGGGTACGATAGTAAACCTAAAAGTCAGAACGTACATCGAACTCTAACAGGGCGTCCATCTGATCCTGGATCACCGGTAGCGTCTTGAGAAGCTTCTCCGCAGACATTTTTCGCAAGACCCCATCGTCCTTCCTGAAACCACAAAGATACTGTAAGTCAACCGCCTGCTCAGGCAATGAAAGCTGAACCGGTCTTTTCAGAACGGAAACCCAACGGATGACTGTTCTAGTAATTCAATGATTTGTGAATAAGTCATGTTAGAGACTCATCGCAAAACTGTTTGTTTGGTTGGACTACTGCTGCCCCTAGCCATGCCAATTGCAAATGAAAAAAGCACGACCAGAACGCCCAGAGGAACCAAAAATGTAAATAAACAGACGCTCGAGTAGACGGAACAGTTACGAAAGACACGTCAGACAGACAACCAGTAGACAGGCAACGTCAGACAGACAATCAGTAGACAGACACGTCAGACAGACAACCAGTAGACAGGCACGTCAGACAGACAATCAGTAGACAGACACGTCAGACAGACAATCAGTAGACAGGCAACGTCAGACAGACAATCAGTAGACATGCAGGTAAATTAGGTTCTATTAGTCTTTAATAGTAATAACAAAACAAGAAGGAGACATCATGGTACAGCAAAGAACTGCACTGGTCGACAAGACGGGAATACCAAAACGAGGGGTAACCGCACATAACAAATGACCACCACCAACAAGTCAACTGTTCCATTCACGGTTTTGTTAATTTGTTACTTTATTCTGCTAGTATCCACATGGTAAAACAACATGCTCCCAGCAAATGCAAGGCATCCGTAACCGGCTGTTCCTGTTACATCAGTCAGTCCACTATATCGTCTATCCTGCAAATCGATGAGCCCATCCCAGTCCGCCGAGACTAGAGTCCCCGGAAAACGACGACCCAATCCATAATCCCACTTAAACATACATAACTGCATTCAACCCGGCACTACTCTCTGGAGCGAGCAAGCGAGCGAGCGCGAACGAAGCCCCACACCACCACCATCCGACCGGGGAGCCTGGAGGAATCCTTCACATGTGTGCGCGTGTGGTGTGGTGTGTCTCAAGCCCGCCATCTTTCCCCGCTAAACTATCGATTTATCCCCAGTGTGTCTTCCTGTACTTTTTTTGCACGATTCCTCTCACTGTGATGTTGCGTAAGGCTCTATCAACACTCATAAAATGCCCCCCCCCCCACCACCCGTCTCTGACTGACGCACAGCGCAGGGGCTCCACTCGCAGGCTCCTTAACCAAGTATAGAACCAACCAAACCAATGAACTGAGAAAACATTGCAGTGTGTGGCTAGCGCAGTGCTTGTGCGCTAGGCTAGGTTCAACGTCCAGTTTTCAGTTCGCAAAAACAAACAGCTGCTACTCTACCAGGCCACCTGCGTAATTGAGACGAGGGGGGGGGAGGGGAAATTTTATCTCGTCAGTCAGTAGTCATTGACTGCTACAGAGAGGCAGAGATGATTATCGGGACGTTCCCACATTCCCACACTCACATACAGTTAAAAAACACCCCCTCATGAACTCCCAGTCAATACGCATAATTTACATTTGCCAAATGGGCCAGGCATCTGATTAACGAACTACATTATCAATTAACGCGTTCACGTCCATAAACAAAGCGCGCCTGTCTGTAATTGCATATGTGTCTGTCTGTCTGTCTGTCTGTCTGTCTGTCTGTCTGTCTGTCTGTCTGTCTGTCTGTCTGTCTGTCTGTCTGCCTGTCTAAGAGTTGACCATCGTCCCATGTGTTCATTTTTAGGGACTTACCCTCGTTTGACTTTGCAGAAATCGAAAGCCACCACCCGATATGAAAGCGCCTTCTGGTTGAGATACTTCGAATATCGTCGTATGTACGTCGACATATCGTAACCTGCAACACATGGGAAAGTCAGTCGGATAATTCCACGCCAGTCAGTCCCCGAATGATTATACGGCGACGATAATGACGAGTGGCTGAGACAATGACGGAAATGCCGGCCAACCTCCCACGTGGGGACCTTATCGCGTATTTCATTCGGAGAATATCAAGCTAGCAGCACCACTGGAAATTGAACTCTAACCTTGAACGCCGCTCTTATTGTCCAGGAACTGATTGAGTGAGAAGGAGGTGTTGGCCGACGCCAGATACTGGATGAACCGCTGCAAATGACAAGAAACAACGGTTTGTTCGTGTGAGTCAAGCAACACAGAAGCGAACGCCGTCAGAATTGGACAAAATGAAGGACATATGCAGATAATAATTTTTTCGGAGTGCGAAATTGTGCCTACTTAGAAATACAACAATTACAGGCACACAGACACACAGCTAGACGCGAACAAATAGTCAAGACAGAAAGACAGACATATATAGACATTTAAAACAGACAGACAGGTCGGCAGACAAGCAGGCAGATAGACGGACGGACGGACGAAAGACAGTCAAACGGACGTCAGACAGACAGGCAGACAGACAGACAGACAGACAGGCAGACAAACAAGCAGACAGGCAGACAGATAGACAGAGAGACAGGCAGACAGGCAGACAGACAGATAAACAAACAGATAGACAAATAGACAGGCAGGCAGGCAGGCAGACCAAGAGGCAGATGGAGAGACAGAAAAGCAGGCGGAGATAAGCAGGCAGACAAGACAGAAAATAGTAAAAGACAAAAACCGAGCGGACACAGAGAGACGAACAAGAGACAGTCCTTCATCGAGGTAAAAAATAAATTGAAACGATGTCTTCTGATCGACTCTCTTGAGTTTCGGTAAAAAAAATTGCCACATCCGCTCCGCATTTAAGTAACCGTCAAACACATCCATCTGTCAATCATTTTCTACACTCTTGGCTTCTCCAATCCAACCTTGACCTTGAAGACACCGCACATCGTGCTGTTTAAAAGTGCGCTAGTGGTTTAAGTATACACTGATCGACGACGACGATGAGGACGACAACCACGACGTTTGTCGGAATAAAACCGAAACCCAACACCACACACACACACACACATACTGAAGACTCGTACCTCATTTCCATAGAGCATCAGATGATGTATAGAGACGAGCGCCTTATAAACAACAATCCAATTAGTGTGCTGCAGCCGATCCAGCAGTAAATTGGCAAGCTGCGGGATCGACACATTCGGCTCCTCCGTGCAGTGCAACAAATCTGTGCAAAAAAACAAACAAAAATCACGTCACGCGAGGGGACTCTCGCATCTAAATCGATTGAAGAGTTCAGTCAGCATTCAATGAAAAAACGACTTCCGTTTAAGCCCTTCTCATAAATCCCGACCAGTCACGTGATCCGGCGGCAGAAATCAATGGAGCGAAATCACGTGACTGGTGGACGTCTTTATGAGATGGACTGTAAGTGATTGTTTTTTCCGATAGGAGAAATGACGGTGACGTGACGGGAAAAATACGTACAATCCAAATGTTTTTTTTTCGGTCCAATTTGCTCTTCCGTCGTGGCCTTACACACCGCTTTGGCGAGCATATGTCCGGCCAGTCCGAAACGGGCACTGTTGACCCGATCCATGATCTGCGGGCAAATGGGAAGACAATTATTAAATATCGATTAAAATTTTATCTTCCAATTTACAGTTTTAATGACGCTTATATAAAAAAAACTCTACATGAATTCATAAAAGGAAAATTTTAAAATTTTAAAAATATCTAAAAATCTTGCTTACCGTTTGGCCTCCTTGGGATAGATTCATTTTGGAAGTATTATTTTTC
>LRSR01009618.1:0-11807 GCA_001579985.1 Hypsibius dujardini | reverse complement strand
AGCACGTAATTATAATTATGTTTATGTGCTAAATTTCAATTCTTTAACGATCGTAAAATGTTCTAAAGCAGCCGAAGAATTACTTGCTATCTCCTAATATTGTAATACTTATCTGAAGGACAGCTGGAGCGCTGCCCATTTCAAACTAAATAAAACCCTGTTTTCTTTAATTTCAATATATTGATTTATGTCTCTCCTATTCCCAAGTTCAAATTAACTAAAAGATGTTTTACTCTAAATTTAAAAACATATTTCGTTTTCACCATGTCCATGTGAGAAACTTAAATTCTTTCACAATCGTAAAATGTCCTAAAGCCATCGAAGAATTGAGGGATATCCCCTAATATTGCAATATATATTTGAAGGACAGCTGGATTAGATTACTAATCCGAAAAGTATGCGGTCTCGGGGAAAAAATTCATTTGCCAAGTGCCCAGCCCAAGGTCTTGCCATCGGTTTGACTGTCGCAAATTCCGGTCTGCCACACTCCGATGATTTAACGATACTTCTCATTGTCGAAGAGATTTTGAGAATATGTCCAATTACATAATCTAATTCAAGCTACCTGGACCAGTGGAGAGAAAGTGAGAGAGAGAGCCAGGTGAACAAAAAACGCTTGGTAACTTCGTTTCCGTACCGCAAAATCATCTATACCTGTATATACCTTATGCCCGACGGCCAGCGATATTTTAAGTTACGACATCGTGCCAAACAAATTCATGGATATAAAAGCTCATACGCTCCAGTAAAGATTTACAATCCACTTTTTATTCTCTCCTTCTTTCCACTGCCCGACCCGACCACCACTACCATGCAGGCCTCCCTCATCGTCCTCGCCGCCGTCCTCGGTGTGGCCCTTGCCGGCAACGGAGACCAACAGCCCAAGGTGTGGGATGCCCTCGCCAAGCTCCGCGGAAAGGCTGCTCTCACCGCTGAACAGATCCAGGCCCTCTACCCCAACGCCGTCGCCGGAAAGGACTACCCCGACAACCAGGCCATCCCCAGCCCCCGCCCCATCCAGTGCAACCCCGCCAAGCCTGGTTTCTATGCTGATACCTCCGCCTCCTCCAAGTGCCAGCTCTTCGACCGTTGCGACGTCAACGGTGCTCTGACCAGCTACATCTGTCCCAAATTGAGCGTACGTCATTACATCTTTTTGTCTGTCTGCCTTTCTTGTCTATGTATCTATTTCTCTATCTGCAAGTCTATTTGTTTAACTGTTTGTCTGTCTGTCTGTGTATCTGTGTATCGGTCTATTTGTCTGTCTCCCCATCTATTTCTCAGCCTATCTAGCTGTCTGCCTGTTTAAGTATCTGTGTGTTTCTCTATGTGTCTGTCCGTATGTCCGTCTGCTTGCATGTCTGCGTGTCTATTTGTCTGCCTACCTGTTGTCTGTCTGTTTATCTGTCCTTCTGTATGCTTGTCTACCTGTCTGTCTGTTTGTCTATATATGCGACCTTGTCTTGATCTACGTGAATACTGTTGTTATTCCAACGAAAGCTTATCTCGTTTTTTTTCCTCTTCTATAGGTGTTCAACCAGGTCACTCTGAGTAAGTTCTTTCTCTTTATATATAAAGATGCGTCTCCTCTAGAGCAACAGAAATAATTAATTCAAATTGTCTTGCAGTCTGCGACTGGTTCTTCAACGTTGACTGCTCGCAGTCCGCTGCCCTCGCTGATTACTCCAACAGCCGTCTGTACCAGGGCAAGGACGTCGTTCTTCTGGTACGTTGCTTGCTATTGTCGTTGGTGTTCCCAAAAAATCCTGCAACGCTTAAGAGAGAAATAAGAGCAATGGAACCGTTAATTAATTTTTCGTTTATGTTACAGGACGACCAACTGGTCATCGTTTAAACGGTTCCGTTCCAAAAAAAATATTTTCGCGGTGTCGGATCGGGAGTGTGTGTTCCATCGTTGAGGGAAGATATATTCACGCATTCGACCGCGTTCTTGTCAGTGGGAAAAAACGGCTCAGTTAATGCTTCTCATATGAAATGCTCCTTTCATGGTTTTCTTTTCCGCATTTGAGGTCGCTGCTTTAAGCGGCAATTCTCTGTTCGCGCACAGCACGTCCAATAAAAAAAACTGAGCTAAAAATTTATTCTCTTGACGCAGCTACGCCGTACAAACACACATACATCATGCAGACATATGAGTGCTTGCTGTTTCACTTTATTAGGATGTTCTGTTTGCTTTTTGTGTGTTCCTCTTTTCCATTTGTTCTGTTTTGGTCGGCAGTTCTTCAATTCTCTGACCACTGTTTTTCCGGCTGAAGCACAGAACGGAACATACTTAACTAGAGCGGAGTGATACAGAACAACAGCTTGACAACAGAACAGATTATCACGACAGGATACCCAACAAAAGACATGAGCAACTGCAAAATACCAGGAAGAACACAACGGAACGAATAATGTAGAACAGGTTTTGATGGCCAGTCGCCAAATTTGACCGTCGCAGAACGAATCAGGGTAAACCATGATCTGGTAGGCTTACAGTACGTATCAGTGAACGACGGCTGAACTGACCAAAGGCACAACAAAATGCAGCGGAAAAGAACGAAATTGAATAGAACAGAACAGAACAGAACAGACCAGAAAAGAAAAGAACGGAACAGAATAAAAAAGCAGAAAAGAAAAAAAAAACAGAACAGAACAGAGCAAAGCAGAATAGAACCGAACAGAAAATAAAAGAACAGAACAGAACAGAACAAACCAGAAACAGTTCAGCAGGTTTAAGGCGAACTGTGAATTAGCGTATTCTGTTCTGTTGCATGTACATTGGTCAGTTGCATGGTTGTTGACTTGCCGCCAATATTCCGACGGCTTTTCTTATTGTGCAATGCAGTCTCTTAAGGCAACCAAAATGGCTAAAAGGTGGCCTATACCGTCAGTGCATTCGACAGCTCCCTAGGAGTAGGCGGTTTTAACTGTTTCAGCCAAGTTTTTAAAAGTAAGAATTCAACATCGAATGAAGGTTATTGCGTCAGTCCAGGTTAATGATTTTAGAACAAAAAACCATTTCGAAATTCAAATTAACAAATCGACTTAAAAACTTTTAATTGATAAAAGCAACATATTTGATCTAAATAATAAAAGCATTCAGATGAGCTCTCTAATCGGAAAAAGATGTTCTCAGTTCCCTTAAAGCTAGGTATCGCGATGCTCTACAGTATAATATACACTCTGTCTTGTTTTTGAAAAAAATGTAATAAAAGCTCAGTAAGCTCAAGCAGCATGCCTACTCAATAGAAAGAACCTAATAGGTTGTTAATTCACATTTGAATTCTTTAGGCCGGTTGCATGAGTAACTTCTTAAAGCACAACGATATAGCACCTACATGTACATGTATTTTGCGAGTGAACTTGTAGTAGTATATGACTACATTTTTATTACGATTTACTGTCGAGCGTGAGTTGAAATGTGGTGCCACGTGTTGACGTAGTCGTAAAATGTTACACACCCTTATTACCTGGCAGAGATCATGGTCAGCCCTTGCATGACATCTCTCCACTTTTACTCTCATAATCGGACAACTGATGGACAGCAAAAGTACTAGTAGTAAACGGCTCAATCACAAACAACTTTTTAATCAAAGCGGGTTGACGTAACTGTCTTTGCGTCTAGTGTCATCATGACAGTTTTTTGAGGAAAAAACACAATAAGCCTTATTGTGTAACTGATGGAAGGTACGTCGAGGTATCAACTACGTTTATCCGAAAACGCCCACCTAGTCATTTCGAATTATGTGGTCGGTTGCGTAAACGAAACCAATATATTGTGGCATATAATTAGTTCATATATAATTTCACAACAAATTTACGCATAATAATTTGATAAATATTATTGATAAGTAAAATCAATAAACAAATAAATATATATATATTACAGTAGGTTTTGAAGAATTGTTATACATATTACAGATATTAAAGATGGTCCGTACGAATTGTTACATATAAAACAAATTTAAATTAAAGATAAATATTCGATGTTTTTACATATACTAAAATAAAAAGTGTATATAAATATTCGATATTTTATTTTTAAAATTTGGTATTTGTAAGATGTGACCGTTGCTTTAAATTAAAAACATTCGCTGTCTTTATACATAATTATTATACCAAATTTGTAATATAGTGGTTACTGTGTTACTATTGTGTGCTTCAAACACTTAGTATATGACTAAAGAAACAGAACATTGTTCTGGCTTTAAAGTGCACTATAATTTCGAGCAAAGGATTTCTTTAATAATTTTTCGCCGTCTGATGTGACATTTTTCCGAGAGAAACACGTCATAAATTTCCCCCCATAAATCATGCTGTTCTGTTCTGCAGCAGGTCGGATCCATTGTTCTAGCGAATTCATGTCAATGCCCTGCGTACACACACATATTTATATATATTTGTGTATAAATATATGTGCAGTCTGAATGTTCGGCAAAAAGAACGTACGAAAACGTCCTCGGAGCAGACTAGGTGCTGCTCATGCACTCGCAAAGCACTCTCTAATAACCACTAACCTCGCTTCACGAATGCAAGTGCGAACAGAAGAAAACAGCCAATACGTGTTTTATAAATCTATGTCTTCGCATTTTCGGCTTCTGTTTTGTAGCGGACTGTCCAACAATTCGGACACAATGCATGGAGCGCGCCCGAAGGTTCCGTCGACTAATTACGATTGTACACTATGCGTCGAGTCGCGATCGTCGTCCGGCCGCGGTCATTACGTCTAACGAACGCGGCCAGTATTTACATGCTGCTTTTTTTTTCAGCAACACCCTCCTACCTTATAGCTAAAAGGTGTCTGAAAAAAACCACATACACACAATGAAGACAACCCCCGAGAGACTGTATATAATAAGCGGACAGTTTCAGGGCTAACATACAGATACAGGCACTTTCACTTTTTATTTTCTCTTGTTCTTCTACCGAGATAACAAAAGAATGCAGGCTGCCATCCTCGTCCTTGCCGCTGTTTTGGGCGTGGCCTATGGTGGGCCAGCCAACGGGGATCAGGTGCCCAAGGTGTGGGACGCACTTGCCAAGCTCCGAGGAAAAGGAGCCCTCACTGCCGAGCAGATCCAGGAACTTTACCCCAACGCGGTGGCCGGAAAGGACTTCCCTAACAATCTGGTGATTCCCGCACGGTCCATCAACTGCGGCAGCGTTAAACCCGGGTTCATTGCTGACGTCAGCGACCCATCCAAGTGCCAGATCTTCGATCGATGTGACGTAAACGGAAATCTGACCAGCTACATCTGCCCCGCCATGACTGTAAGGCACTGTTGATTGCGGTTATGTCTACCTGTGTTCCTGTTTGTGCTTGTGTCTGTATCTGTTTTTGAGTCTTCGTCAGTCTCTGACTTTGTGCATGTGTCTGAGTCCATAGCAATGTCTCTCTTTCTACGCCGGTGTCTGTGCTGTGTCTGTGTCCGAATCTCCTTCTTGTATCTGGGTCTGTTTCTGTGTTTACAGCTGTGTCTTTGTCAATGTTTATGTTGAGGTCTGTATCTGCAAACTTTGTTCGACCTTCCTAAATCCTTGCCTGAGTCTGCCAGTATGTCTCCATTATCCCACAGCCGCTTCCCGCGTTGTGCCAACTTCTTTCTGTATGGCGCTGCTTTGAATTATGTTAATGTGCGTGTATTTACATTCATTTTATCCTTCTTAGCTCTTCAATCAGATCACTTTGATCTGCGACTGGTGGTTCAACGTTGACTGCTCGCAGTCCACCCAGTTTGTTGATTACTCCAACGCTCGCCTGTATGCCGGTGAGAGCTCCAAATTCTTGGATGACCAGATGGAAATTGCCGGTAGCGCTGATGGTGCTGCAGCAGCTGCGCCTGCGCCTGCGCCCAAAAAGGCTGCAGCCGCCTCTAAGAAGAAGGCGTAGGGGTGTTCATGATGATTATCTTTCTTTCACGTCCCATTGTTTGTTCGTAGATTTCTCTTCACCTCTCACTGACTTGATTCTCAATCGCTCTTTTTCCATTGTACTTTTTACATCCCTCTCTATTTTCTCTTAAAACCGAGTATTAGTTTTTCAAATGTAAATAAATGTGCAAATAAAAATACAAAACTGCAATGCAACCAGGGAAAGACTGATTGCACCGCGGGTTACGTAAAACGAGACCATTTTATGAATGCATTTAGTGTAGACAAATGACAGCAAGGCAGGCATGCCGATATACAGATAGGCATGCACAGAGACGTCTGTCTCTGGCAGATAGATAGGCAAACAGCCAGGCAGATAAGCACAGACCGAGACAGATAGATAGCCATACATGCAGGCCGGCAGATAGACAAACAGACAAACCTATTCCGAATCTCACCAGCATTTACATACCGATTCCGTTCTCGGCGCTCTCCGATAAGAAAAGTGACAAGATATCCGCAGGCACAGAACGAAACTGCGCCATCTACACTGCGACTCAAAAAGAGGAACGAATCAAAAAAAGATCTTTTCTTGCGAAGAAATACGTTAGCGACTAATCATCAGAAAGGAACAACAAAACACAACAGCACAGTAATTAAGCCCTCGAAATTCTGTCAAGAAATAGTGCAGGCGACAAGACTATCTAGTCCTTTAACGTGTGTACGCATATAGACAGACATTTTCAAGCGTCTGTTTCGCCCGGTTTGTAGTCAGATCCCTGGACAGTCGGGGGAGTGTGCACTCCGGGGATGGGGACAATGAGGTTCTCCGGTGACATGAGGTTGTACTTTAGCACAAATACAGTGAAACGTCGACAAAGGCTCGTCTGATCCTGAGAAAGAACAACACCGGAAAAGAGGATTAAATGCACCGCAGGCTTTTAGGAACATTAACGAAACAATCAACGACAAAAAAGATAGGCATAACCAATAGTGATAAATACATACACAAACAGGCAAGACGAAGATGTGGTTTTTCATGGGTTTTGATGATAGGCAAGACAGTCACAACAATCAGACGTACAGGTAGACAGGTAGACAGACAGACAGCCACTCAGACAGACAAGCAAATATAAACAGCCAGACAAACAGACACAGACGACCAAACTGGTAATCGAATGACCACGGGCCTCTACCTCAAAAGAGTCGAAAATTGGTCGATGATGGAAGTAGGCATGAGAGAAAATTCGATAGACACGACGACAGGTCGACGGCAACTTCGCAATAGACTGTTCCTTGATGTCGACCCTGACGACACAAACACTGGGCTAGGTAGGTTGTACAGACAACTATTTTTTGCAGCAAACAAACTTAAAAAATACATCTCTCCTTTGTGTACCTGCTGGGGAAATACTTGTTGCTGTTGAGGAGACACGCGGCGCCGTCCAAGGTGTGCCGGGTGTAGTCGATGGCGGAGCACTCTCGCGGCTGCTTGTGTGCGGCGCACAGGAAGATCCACTGATCGGTCGCCGTCATTTGCGTGCACGTGTCCGCTGTACATTCACACTGAACCAAGAGGGAAACATTATCGGCAATCAAGCAATCAAACGACCGTTACATCTAAAAAGGCAATATCAACAATCAATCAAGAGTGATAATGACCAACCTGTAAATTGACGGCCAGACTATTTAATTCCATGCAGAATTGTCTGACAAAATGAAAACACACCATTCTTATCATAACGTTGCTAAAAATATTATAACATTTTTATTGGAAACAAATTATATATCAGCGCGTACCGGAGATGTTCGTATTTCCAAACGCCTTCGTCCTGATTGGCCGGCATACTCAGAATCTCCTCCACATCCGTTGGATTCCGACGGATCACTTGCTGAATGTACTGCAACATTTTAGTTGGACTTTATACAATTATAATTTATAAATAAATTTAAACTTACTTTGCTGTGGATTTAAATTGATTATTAATTTATTTTTATTCAAGGACGTTATGTGGGAAAAAAACACGATTTTGTACTGTGAACGCAGTTGAATTTATATAAGATGTTAAACAAATTTAAATCCACCGATATTATGAAATTAAAATAATAAATATATATTTAGCGGTTTTAAACAAGCTTTTAAATATTGACTTCTATTTTTACGACGTCACATAAAATATAAATTTATTCTACTTTAAATCATAGCTGTTTTTAAGCCCTTCAAAAAATCAGTAATATATATTTGGATAACTTTAGTTCAAAACACTAGAAGACGCCAAAGGGTTGAACAACAGTAAAAAAACATGTGGAAATTTAAAGACGCTACAAATTTATTCGTCAACTCCAAAATAAAAAACTCTATTGGGCATTGGAGAACTAAATAGTTTCACTTTCAAAAAATGCAAGAGAGCAGTTCGAACTTATTGCTACCCGGACGGCACTAAATATCATCAATACATCAATCAATCAACGGACTACAGATCAACAAATAAACCGTAAATACATCAATCAACTGACAACTCAAATGATAACTTCTTTCAACGCAAAATTAAATTTTCAAACAAGACTTATACTCTCTCGAAATTAAACGTAGGCGTATTTTATAAAACTGATAAACTGACCTGCTGAACGGCCAGTGTGGTGTCCATGTCCTCCAGTGCCAAATCGGGCCATTGATAGAAATCCTACCGCAAAAAAAGCGATATTCTTCCCTAAAATAGCTCCGCAAATGCGCCCGGCAAGAATTAAACAAAATGAAATGCGTACAGCCAACTTCGTGCCAGGTCGATTCCGTCGGATGATGGTCTTGGGCGAATCACCGCCATAATCGGGAGACGACGTGGCGTCCTCCAATTTCATAGCAGCGGTCGCCGTCGTTGAAGACGTCTCTTCTCCTCCCTCACTCATCAATCCCTCCGGATGCTGCTTCGGCGGCGAATTCTCCTGCGACTCTAATGCACCAATGTCTGGACTCTCCAGAACGACCGTGGGCGAGGAGGCTTCCTCAACCTGAAGGGAGAATAATGTGTTTGATGAGTGGAGGGACGGCAGAAATATTTTTCTAGTTTTCTAACTTTCTTTAAAACTGTCGATTAAGAAAGCAAAAAGATGGTGAAAACGATAGAGGCTTTGATGAAAAATAGGGAAAGGAGATTTCGTGAAGAGCAAAGGAACGAAATTAGATTTTGCCAGGCGAGGGGAAGAACGCTCCCAACCTCAAAGCTCCCAAAGTAAAGTACTTTTTCCAAAGTGTAATTCACACTAAACTGCGCCATTGAAATACAAAGCAAATTGAGAATTGAATAAGGAATTTTAGGGAAACGATTGCGAAGACATTTCCTGGACATGGGATAGTAGGAAATCGATTTTATCACACAAGGGAAGGAAAATAATGGCTGAACGAACCTTCGCAATCACAACCAATTATTCGACTCAAGGAATAAGCAAAACTTGACGCGAAAAGGAGAAGGAGAAATGGCTGAGGAGTGTGAAAAGTGACAAGACAGGCACTTACGGTGGGCATGATGGGAGTGCGAGCTGGAGACCTGGGGAAGACAGTCAGAGAACCCTCTGTGTAAATATTGATTGTTGTGGTTTGCGATAAATGAAAATGAAAAGTTGGACAAGGTGCAATGTGCATTGTGCGCAAACTGCGCACAAGACAGCGTCGCGTGCGCAGGAGCACCACACAAGTCACAAAGCTACAATCAGTGCGCATCGCCCCGACACCGAATTTCTAAAGTACTACAGTACCTATTACGTACTAGCACATATAAATATATGTCACTGCCAGATAAAACGATAATATTTGATTGCTCTCCAAAAAGAAGTAAATTTGTCGAGATCTAAGGGTTACCTACAAATGTTTTGCTTCGAGGTTGGGTTAAGAAAGCATTGATTGATCGCTTGGTAGGATTAAGAGTGGGGTTGATTGATTGATACATTGTCTAACTAAGGCTGCTTCAACAGCTTCATCACACTTTCAATGGTTCTCTTATCGATCGAATTATCGATATCACAGGCGCAGTTTCCAAGTGATCCCTTACAGAGAAAGCTCTACATTTATGTATAGCACATGCCCTAAATTGCACACAGGCAGCAGGTACGAAGCTACCGGGATGGGTCGATAACGCATACCGTAAAAAGAGTCTTACCGAATTCCATCCATGCATTTACGGATAGGAATTCAATGCGCAACCTATTTATCGGTTGAATATCGTATAATTTTACATTTTTTTTCTTGTGATGTGCATGCGAGTGCCAGAATTTTTGCAAAAAAGAAAACTTAAGAATGTCAACGGAAGCGCTGCAAAATTCATCAAACGCTTTTCCGATAACTTCACCCGGTCAGTATCCGAGTATAATAGAAGTCCCGCGAAAGGGTCCTCTGCAGAATAAACCAGAGAAAACCATTCTTCAGCAAGTTCAAGATTCCGACAGTCGAAACTGGCTGTATTATCAGCTGTTTTTACGGCAAGATTTTGACGCATGTGATGTTTCACTCGCGATCACTGAGGCATCTGCGGGAGTTCAGAGCACTTATGCTATCTATATGAAAGGTAAGTGCAAGAACTTAATCATCAAATAATGAATTGATTAATTTCTAATTCATTAATTTGATGTCTCGTTGTTTTGCTTTTTCGTTTGTCTGTTTGTTTGTCTGTCTATCTTTCTGTCTTTCTGTTTGTTTGTCTATCTGTGTGTGTGTTAGTCTGTCTGTCGATCTGTTTGACTGTCTTGTCTGTACATCAGTCTGTATGCTTGCTTGTTTGCCTGCCTGTCCATTCTTTTGCTGGGTATATCTGCGGTGTTCTTTCAATCATAATGTTCCATCCTGTCCATAGGTCTAATTGCGAAACGCCAAGGCAAATTGGACGATGCCTTGAACTTCATGAAGCAATGCTACATTCGGGATCGGATGAACTGGGAAGTGCTGAAAGAGCTCACATCCTTGTCGTATCTCACGCGGGCTTATCAGGAAGCGCTGTCATACGTGGAGTTGGCCAAGGAACTGGAGCCAGCTCAGGACTGGTTCATGGCCCACCATCAAGGCCTCTGCTACGAACGCATTGGGGAGCTGAGCTTGGTAAAGTGGTTCGTCTTTTAGTGCAGCCGTCAGTTTCATTTATGATCGTGTTGAATTGTTTGAAAGTGAAGAAGTTAAAATGAAGTTAAATGGAAGAAGTGGATCGATCCAGACAGACCCACTCAGTTTTTTTATGTCTTATGATATCACTTCAAGTATTTTTTGTGAATTATGATGATTGATACCGTTTCCATCGACATTGTTAGTCAATAAAACCACGACGCAAAATGGATTAATACTCGACCTGAGTAGAACATGATGCTTGATTTAGTGAGATTTTTAATTTTTTAATTTTGCAACAATGATTTTATGGTTGACACTACTGATAAATAATATTTCATTTTTATTTTCACGCGCAGGCAGAAGACCACCTGAAATCAGCAATCAATATTCAGCCCCAAGAAAAATCTTACATTACGCTCGCGGAGTTCTATATCCGTCGCAATTCACTGGAGAAGGCCATCGAAATTCTGGACCGAGCGAAAAGGTATTATACCTGGTTTTACACCTTATGACACCACCTACTGTATGTAGTTGTATAAACCTATAAAACTGTTCCTCGTGATGTAGGGTTTTTCCTGAAAGTTTGCCACTTGCAGCACGCCTTGGTCGATTACAGACAAAGGTGCGGCAGTACTGTAAAAGTTCATACACAACTCCACACCCATAGGCACAGGCATAAGCACAAAGACAGAGATGAACACTGAGACAGACACAGCCGCGGAAACAGTGCTCTGACACAGATACAAGCACAAACAAAGACGCAGACACAGACACAGACACAGACACAGACACAGACACAGACACAGACACAGACACAGACACAGACACAGACACAGACACAGAC
>LRSR01009612.1:0-11727 GCA_001579985.1 Hypsibius dujardini | reverse complement strand
AGTTGTCATGTAAACGTCTGATTACGTATAGCAATCATTGACATGCTTCAACATCAGTCACAAATGTTGTGACAATGGTTCGGAATTGGAGTTATGGAGTTTCCACAAAACTAAACTCCACTGAGAACGAATATGCCAGGGTGTTACAGAGTATAGATTTGGCCGCCCAAAAATAATGTGTTTTAATTTTTTATGAACATTTTCACAGCTACTCCCTTCTAAAATAGTAAACTTCTGATAATAACGTACCGTATCCAATAATAAATCTTAATAAAGAAAATAATTGTTTTTTTTGGGGGTAAAGAGCTTTTAGTACTGGATTCCAAAATGGAAACCACACACTTGAAAATTTCGTCAGGTCCAACAGGTTTAAGATAATACGGGTAGCACAATTTAGGTGACCTCGGCCTCGGTTAGTCTGCGTTTGATAGGACCCGACAAGCGATTTGATCAGTGCGGAAGGTTGACCATCGGTGCGAAAATCGGGCGGCTTAGACTAGCAGAATACCTAACTGAGAGTGCGGTAAGTGGTCAGTCGCGGAGGTCGATTGTCGGTCGTATAAGTGGCTGGCGCAACTAAGCTTGCATGTTCGAAGCTGATACGTAAGACTCAAAGACGTTTTTCTCAAAACCTTTTCGCCACCTTTGCCCACGGAGAAGTTTTTGAAATAGACAACGCAAAAGCTAAACTTCATTCTAAAGTCAAATTTTGTTTGGGACAGTGCACAAATAAAGCATTCATGTTCAATGTAGGATTAGATAAAAAGGGAAATAATTTCTTCGTTGGCTGTGCACATAGATCTGTGGAATAGACAAATTTCTGGCAACTTTGGACACTTGTCTGTGAGCAATCATGGCTTAAATATTTTACAAAGTATAGCAAACTATGATCGAGCATATCAGCTACAAGATTGCAAGCAAAACTGAAAGTAGACAAAATAAAGTGAAATTGCAGCAGAATTGTTTTCGATAACAATCTTGTTTATGGGAGGAATTTCTCTATGTCATGGCACCGCAAAACCTGAACTAGTCTGTCAGCATGTGAACCTAACGCGCACATGCCTATTTTGAGCCTCAAAACCTGACTGACCAATAATGTTACTCCACCTGGGTGTGCCCGACCATTGCACGTTGATAGTACTGAATAGTACTCAAACCGGGGTTTCGATTGTTACGGGATAAGGGCGGTTACCGGTGGGAACTTTTTCTCTGCAAAAGTTTAAAAGTAAAGCAGCGCGCGTGCTGGTCAATTCGCTTGAATACCCACTTACTAAAAAGATTACGAATACCCATTCAGTTGCCAAATAGGACATTTTATTTAGTTAGACTTGTTTATGGCAGCATGGGATTAAATGAAGAATGTTGGTTTACATCGACGTTCATGGGATACCACCATCTAGCGCGTCATCAACGAGGAATTGGAGGGGAAGGTGCGAAAAAGTAAATTGTGCACGGGCTGTTGGATGCAATGATTCAACAACGCCTCCCACGAGGCCCACACTCCCTGAATTGGATCAGCGGTCAAAGTTGGGAAAACATTTTCACAATCGATGAGGCCTGGGTATACCTCACCAACTGCAAAGGACGGCGGAGAATTTACTACGAATTCCGGGGAGAACGCACGGAAGAAAGTTGGACAAAGTTCTGGAAGGAATCTCATCCTAAAGGCGTGATGTTCGTTGCGGCAGTCTGCATTCGCGGAAAGACTAAGATTCGTTTCATTAAACTAGGTGCGAAAATGAACTCCAAGTACTACATCGAAAAACTCCTCGCGCCGATGTTTTGGGATGACGTGCCTCGTTTGTTTGCTGAAAAGCTTTTGAAGAAAGCCGTTTTCCAGCATGACTCCGCCCCCTTCCACGCATCAAAACTCACACAAGATTGGCTTCGTTCGGCTCCAATTCGGTTCGTTGCGAAAGTAGATTGGATGGCAACAGCCCTGATTTGGTTCCGATGGATTTTTGTGTGAACGGAATTTTTAAATGGGAATTGTTTAACAAAGCTCCAACTATTGTCATGGGTTTGAAACGTGTTATGACTTCAGTGTGGTCCACGCTTGATCAGCGTAAAATTCAAAGAGCTCTCAAATCTTGGCTCGGTCGCGTCGAAATGATGATCGAGAAGGGCGGTCATCATATTGAACATATTTTGAGTGGATAAAAGAATTTTTAGTATTTATTTTGGAATTAATAAAAATCGGCCACAAACAAATGAATTGGCCTCTATACCTTCCTTGACAGAATGTTGATGGGATGTTTGTGTATACCCTACAATCTGAATGAAGATGAAACTGGAATATCTCCGATAACGAATGAACAGACGATGGACGACAGACGATGGACGACGGATGGAAGGAAGGACGACCAGGGTTCTAAAAATATTCATGCTTCTATTGGGCCCCAAGGAGGGATGAAATAGCTTGGATGCTATGGGCTCGCCCACGCACTACAACTGAGGGGTAAAATAGCTGCGGTCTAAAAGCTTTTAGGATCAAACTGTACACAAAATTAACAAGCAGTCAAAAACACGATGGTTTCCTAACCCGAATGACGCAAACAATATTAAGACAATTCTCCACATAACACTTTAGAGCAATTCTGAGCAGTTTGTAGCATATACCGACGCCGAGACATTGACCGCTGCTTCCTGGAGCGTGGTCTGGTTCATCTGAGAGGCCTCCAGATGCAGACTATCATTCGACTCCTCGAGAACAAAGCAGCAAAACGTCAGCAGAAGTCCAACAACCTATGAAGGCAAAAACAAGTGACCAATTGCTCCTTATTATTATTTTTGTTATGCACTCAGCAGACAGCTGTAGCCTGTATTACATTAAGAACAGTGATGCGCGAAATGTGACCGAATTCTCCCAGTGCAACCGTAGCAGACTGCTCCCGGAATCCGTTTGTGACCAGAGCAGTTGTTAAGCAGACAGTTTTAGCTTGTACATTAGTTAGGCAATTTGATTGAACCCGGCTGCTCCTGTCCATCACTATTTCCGGACTGCTTTTGCGACTGGTGTACACGCAGTTTGTCCTGCACCGCAAAAGCTCCAACACGGAACGCGACTGGAGCTTTTGCATTGCCCTGCCAGACTTGAGATCCTGCAAATCGCCGACACATCCATAAGGCAGAGGTGTAAGGAAGAGTACTACCATAAAGATTTAGGTGATTCCCCGACCACAGATCCTGTTACCTCATCACTCAAATGTATGAGTCCTCGGCATACGACAATCATACTGAACAGGTACATCGCAGTTGAACCTCCCAATTGCAAACGGGATTTTAGATCCTTCGGTGTGAATAACTCACCCACCACGCAAATCAGGCTCAAAATGTCTGCCAGGAAACACGTAATCAGGAGCACGCTGGGAAGACAAAAAAGGCAATCTTTGCCATCATGTAATCTGGCAGTTTTTTAATGCCCCGGCACTTGATTTTTTTAGGATTGATAAAAAATACGTTGTATCTGAAAGATAATTGAACATTGAACGCCTGTTTAGCCAATGTAACTTTCTTTCATTTAAACATTTCTGACATTCATTTAAACAAAAATTTGGTTGTTATCATCGAGAGTAACCTAAAACTATTGGGAGAACCCGAAGGTAAACGTTTTTCGTCTTGTTCTGAAAACGGGTATAACCAAATGCGAAAATGAGTTAATGGAGTATTAGAGATAAAAGTAAAAAATATGTCGAGCCGCTGTTTGGAAATCGAATCAACCTGAAGGTCGCTCAGCCAATAAGACTAACAGTGCCAGTAGTCTCAGGATTGAGATTTTGATCTGGCTCGATTTTCTTCCTGACAATTGGTATTTATTAAATTCAAAACGCGTCTTGGCCACTACTCCGAACATAAGATTTGGTGCGATACCACACGTTATACAATTAGAATTATGAACTCCTTAGAATTCTTCTGTGAGACATTTTTGTGAAGAACATGTGAAGGTAAACGTAGAACGGTCTTAGACCTTTTTGCATTTAGTTTTTGCATATAGTTTTTTCCGAAACATGAGAACGTAGTAGGCCGTTCCCTACTTAAGCACCCCCCCCCCCCCCGCCTCTGCGTGCTCCTGCGTTTTGTTGAAAACATGCCAAAATTCCTGACCTTAATTGTTGTTCCGTTGATTTTGCCAAGACAATATCACGTTCTCGAGCTGCAGATATATCCATTATGTTAGTTAAGAACGCGCGAACAGACCCAAGCGTGTGCTTTGAAATACTCCGCGAGGTGGCTTGCAGATCTCTGCGGATTTCGTTCAACAGCATGCCTACATAACCGGAGCAAAGAATACGAACTCCTTCAGTGAAAACACGAGTTCCCAGCACGAAGGCATGCTGCTCGAACATCGTTACAGGCAGTCCAAATAGGTCCGCAGAGTAGAAGCGCTTCCCGGTAGTCCATTCCGAGTAAATTTCCGACCCTCTGGTGCCAGATTGGATGAGAAAACTGAACATCACAAAGGCTATCGCCCAATTTCCCAACCGCTTGCTCGAGCCATGTAGAGGTAAAGTCCGCTCGAAAATGGAGCTCATCGCACGTCTGTTCCACCAGAACACCAATATGACGGCCAGCGTCACGGTCGTTTTTATGGGGTAAGTCATGATCCAGATTATACCAGTAAGGGCGGTGTATTTCACCGTGTCATTTTGCAGTTGCATAATGGTAGCCGCCGATTCGACACATAACGCAGCCAGACTCAAGGATATCACGATGCACGCTCGAAGGAGGTGGCACATGGATTGCCTTGCAGCAAAGGGTTCATGTGTAACCTTCCCGTTTGCCAAGCCTAAATAATATAAGGTTTGTGTCAGCAACATATTCCGCATTCGATTACTAATGCTGGTAATCAATGGTTCAAATGAGTACTGTATACTGAAAATAATAAAAATACGACTTTTAACCGCTAGCTCTTCGACCACAACCCCACAGAACATAGTGATTTGAAGTATTGTATAGTCCGATTTGTTGAGTTAGAGTCAATTACTACGGATGTTCGAGGTAAATGTTTGTCCCGGATGGGAAATCGCTCCCTTGTTAAATTTCCTTTTCGGCTACCTGTTTTGCCGCACGATTCTATTGTACAGTTGAGCAAATACAATACCAATAATCGGCGTGTGATGCTGTGATGTTTACACACAAGGGTCAGCAGGGATGACTAAAAGGGAACGACCAAGCGAAAATCCTGTCTCTCCCCTCAATGTTTTTAAACGTTGATCTTAAGGCGGACAAATCGGTTGTTGCCTGGACGATTTTAGCCGGGAGACCCCCCCCCCCCTAGACTCTGCTATTGCGGATTGCGGGGAGCCGGGCTGACTTTCCAGCTTGGAACGGGAGTTTAGTGTGACAATGATACAGTACCTGATACCTGAATTTGTTATAGGATCTTGGTCAGCACTCGTAAAAGCAACAAAGAACCAATACGGGAAGGAAGGGGGCTGAGTCTTTTTTCCCCAGGGTTATATTAATCAGTATTCAGCATGTGTATGTTTACTCATACCCTAGATAACTTTAATCTGACACATGAGCCGTGCAGTCAATTCTATTTGAACGTGTGGTTCGATTCGGGAAGCATTCTATCCGCAACATTCCGTTGCTCTAAGTTTAGCCCGAATTTTGCACAGAAGTACAGTATCCTCCCGGCTTTAAGGGACAGTTTTATGCTCTAGGGCACGCAATCCGCCTGTACCTGCTATTTAAATTTAAACATGTGTGCGTGTGTATGTGCACTGTGTGGTAACTTAAACACGTGTGAGCAATGAGCGTGTGTGTGAGTGAGTAGGCTCCCAAGTTACGCCTATATTAATAAACTGGTTTGACACTCAGTTCCTCCCACTCTAGAAGGATGCGTAATGTGTGTAATTTAAGTGTAGCGGACGAGTAGTATCACTGCGCGGGACGTCATCAGCTTGACTGTAGTTCAGTTTTTCATGTGAACATTTTCAACGCCTGTTTTAGCTGTTAATTGATGTTGCATGGTGACTCTGCCCCAGGAGGAAGACGAAAAATGTAACGAGTCATCCGAATACCTGTGACAAAGATGAATACATCGGAGAAACGTCAGCGAATTCTGTTCTTTACCACTGTTAACATGCATCTCGTTTCGGAGCTACGAATGTATCGCACGTTCATTATCGGTATCCTTTTGGGAATATGCGATGGCCCTTTTACACTAATAACGGTGCCCCTGCTGACGTATCCTAAGCCAGGCCATGCTACAGCGACCTTCCTGCCACCGAAGCATCCGGACTCAAACGACGAGAGAATCATTGTCAACTCCGACGTATTTTATCCCTTGCTGCGCATTCCTGAATACGAACGAACACACGAGTCAATAACTTTTATTTAAAGTACTAGCAGCCCAGTGTTATATATTTGACATTTTTGGCATGCGTGCAAAAAACTGCTGAGTTATCATACTTATGAAGTGCCTGGTCCGAGTGTGCGTAGAAGGCCGCTATTAGTTCAGCTGAGTTGGTATTTTTTCAGGTGTTCGTCATGTGTGAGAATCGAGTATCCGTTCACTATTCTGCTTAGATTTGCATTTGTATAAGTGAGTTTTTTGGAAATCTTCTTGACTCTGTGTGGCAGCGCCTCTATAAAATAACTTTTGTAGAGAATCGCGCACTGCTGTCTTGTCAAAAATGAATGATCAAGTTGAAGAGCTCCGGTAATCGGTCCAGGTGCTTCTTCCGGGTCTCTTTTAGGATGGAAGCGTGTACGGCTGCGGCTCCAATCTCACTGCTTCGTTTTAGCACCGTCGTGCCTGCTCTGCTAATAACCCACTGGCGGTTTGCAGTTGATGCCTTCCATTCATATGCTGCAAAATATTTTGCCCGGTCCATGTGATGAACGCATTCAAGAGAACTTATAACCTGACCTGCTACGGTTAGAACGGTGCGGTGGATGGGTGGCATTAGCTTTATTTTGGTCAACCGTCCTCTGATTTCCGCATAAGTGCCTGTCCTCCAACTGCTGTCGGATACAGCTCCGCCGCATTGTGGTGGAAGGTGTAGCTTGTGATCTGTTTGGTTGGCGTTTTACGCTTTCTGGACGATTCCCGCGAACACTTGTGCTGCGCCTCATCGAATTTTTGAATCCGCAACGGTCACTGGTATTCTTATTTTTACCGATAGTTATCCGGCTTCCGGTCCCTCTAATCAAATAATTTCGGGTAATTTTGTTCGGCCTTCCGTGTACATCGGAAGTGTTTTTGATTCATCAGTTTTGGGTGCGAATGACTGCATCGCCCTTAGTTTCGCTCTTCGCTTTGCTCTCTCAGTTTGCTCCTTCTCCTTCGGTGACCTTTCCTTCTGGTTGTGGGTCTTGGTCTGCCGGGTTTCAGCTTTACATGTAGTTCCACACACGGTCTTTCAGTCAGCTTAGTTTGCGGAGTGGGGAACGTTACACGTCGTGGTTTCTCTTTCGGTTTCATTTGTTTCTTTTCCGGTTTCCTCTCAGAAAGGAATTTGTACTGTCGTCGTTCTCTCGTTCTGTTCCGTTTTGTCTCTTTTCTGGTCTCCTCCCAGAAGCGACTTTGGGCTGTCGTCGTTTTATCAAATGACTTCCAGTCTTTCGGAAAGGATTGTAGACTGCTCTCTTTCCAGCCCAAGTCTCTTCCTCCCTTTCCGGTTTCGTCGGGAAAAAAATCTGATTTCCGTTTCTCCCGATCTGCGTTGGACGGCCATCCGTGTGGTTCCTTCGTTCCTCATGTTACTTTTGTCCTTTTGGTTGCGACTTGATGTTTGTTTCTCTCAAATTTTTTCGTTTTGTGCGGGAATGCTCCTCTGGTGTTTCTTCCGTTTTCTTTTTTGTTCGTAACCGCCCTCCGTTTAGTTCCAAACAACCCTTAAACCATCATCTCTGGCGATCTCTGGCGATCTTCTTGCCATCTTTGCCCGCACCTCCTTTGATCGGCTCGGTAACTTCTAGGATTTGGATGATTCGGCTGGTGGCAACTGCTCCTTGTCCATCTTAAAGTAGGCGGTTAGAGGTTCGTCCTCTGCAATGATCTTCCTATTTCCGGGATTTTTCTAGGCAGTTTACGGGCGGATCTTCTTCTTCACTGGTAATTTACCAATTCTGGTGACCTATCCGGGACGGATTTTGGGCAGAGGTTCTTCCTCTCCGGTGATTTTCCAATTTCGATGACGTTTCAGGGCGGATTTCGGGCAGGGGTTCGCCTTCTTGATGACTCGTTCAACGCCTTTACACAGGCTTAATCAATCATACATCAATCAATCATTCGAGAGTTGGTTTCTCAAATGAATTAGCTGTATACGCAATCAATCAATCAGTTATGGCTAAATTTTTTGCTTTATTATTGTTGTTCGTACTTCCACTTTGCGCACTATCCAGGCCAGATCCATGACCAATTATATTTTTAAATTGATTATATTTTAGGATTGATTGTTAGGATGATTTGCTTAGAAATCTGTGTTTTTAATCTCTAAGATTAGCTGATAATTTAATGTTTAGTATGGTTGGTCGCCGAACACACAAATCAAGCGCCATACGTTAATGCTAACCTTAACTTTAAGTTAAGGATACGACTTAAGTTATGGGTTGGCTTCGAACAGACTATTATATTTGTTTAATAGCGCTTTATTTCCCAACCCAAGAAGCAAATTTCGCCTACATTGGTACATTGAGTACAGCTCAAGAACTCGAACCCTTAAAAGTCCCCAAGAGAGCCCCTAGGGAGTTTCCTGAACCCCAGGTAAGCGAAATGCGCTTTTAAAAGTTAAAATGTACAATACAAAACCAAATTTTTTTAATTTCGAACAGCTTATGTTCGTCAAAGGAGCAGTAATTACTTTTAAAATTTCTAATCTACGAAAAACATAATTAATAACTAAACTCTCAAATTTCAGCTGGTAAATGTCAAGAGACGTGCCTATTCAACACTAGACTTCCGACTCAAATAATCGGGACAAGTTCTTCCGGGATCACCTTCGTAGGATCGAGGATATCGATGAAGCATACCGATTCTTGAGATCTTTCGCTGCCGACATCTTTGGTTGGTAAAGCTGCTCCGCTTCTTGGGAGCCTGTCTGTTCCGAGTCGGAAATACCTTCATTGTCATCTGAGCGGTCCCCGTCATCTGCGACGGAGCTGCCACTCTCACTCATTTTGTCTCCATACTAAAGTCAGAGTACTAATAAACTACTATCGAAAATTGTTTGGCTCTTGCATATCAATCAATAATATATCTTATGAATAATTAAGTATCCTGGTAACGTATTGAAAGTCATTTTTAATGTATTTCAATTGAAAAAATTAAAAGGGTGGAAAAAGGGTGGGACTATAGTAAATGGGTGGGAAAGGGTAGGACTACAGATTCTGTACAGTGATTTCCTTTTCATTATGGCAAACCAGTAGCTACCCTCATATCAAGTGAATAGTGTTTTAACCAAAATTCTCCAGTGTTGCAGAATTAACACGGCACATTTATATATACTTACGGCATGCATTACCCATGCGTCAGTTGTTCAAAAAAGGAAAACCAACTTTTGAGAAAAGAACGTGTCAGTTAAATGTTTTCAGTTGTCTGAGCCAACAAAATCAAGCTAAATGGCGGCTCATTTCACAATTGCCAGAGTTTGGCTCCAGCCTCCCGAATATTCTGTTTTTCATTTCCATGATTAAGGAAAATTATTGCAAAGTGAAATGAGCCCTGCAGATTCTATTTTTATTGATTTAGCTGCTTAGAGAATTTTTCACAATCAGACCATTTTAAATAGTCCTTGTGTTAACCAACTGGACCAAATGCTGGCCGTCTGTTTTAGTTTCAGACGACCACACCAAAAAAGACTTTGAATATATTTTTATTAGTATAACTGTAGCCTCACTGTTATAACTGTGCTTTTTTACTTCGGTCGTGTGTCACTGCATATTCGTTTGCGTGCACCTGCTCACTTATCACAGAAGTGCATGTGGCGTATGTGGAGTTAGACCAGTCTTTATAATCGTGAGATTGCAGTATTATATTTATGTTAAATACAAACATTTAGTTTGCCATTGTGGTTCTAAGAACATTTTTTACGAAATTTCAAAGTTTGGAACAGGCACGTCGTCCAAGCGTAGCAGGTATTGTGAATCATCGTATCTTAAATTCGAATCATCAATTATGCTAGTACCGATGTACATAAAAAACACAAGTTCAGACAGGTTTATCATCCTATAGCAATCAGCATCGGAGTACCATACCTAAGTATGCCAATACCTAGGCTTTACGTAGGTACAGCCAATCAGATAGCTCCATTGCAAGAAAAGCAGCTGGCGTCATAGTATCTTAGTACCTAAGACATCAGTACTTAGGTACAGGAGTACATAGGTATAGCCACACAGATATGAACTCAAGTTCGGAGCAGCTTTCATCGTGGTACCCAAGCATGTCTGTACCTAGGCGCATTTATTCAAAGAAAGTACATAAGTACATGTGGCAAAATTGACGACTATATGGTCTTTTAAAGCTGGTTTCCAAAAGGGCCAAATCTCTCAAACTATCCGAATCATCGAATATTTTTGCACCCTGATTAGTTCCAAGGATATCACCGTCTTCCCTGCGAGCTCGGAAAAATTCCATACTGGCCACCTTTTCGTTGATTTCACAGGCACTGTCCACGGTCGGAGCACAATTAGGCTGTCCAATTTGAGAACCATCGCTGGCCATTAAACTAACCGACTCACAAGGATGGCTGTGACTAGGTAGATCGTCAATCGTTCCATCCAGACGCGTTTACCATTATCGGTTAAAATTTTACGTTCTCAAACTATTCTAATGTGCCAAAAAAAGATGTTGATTTGAAGAAAAAAATGCTTATGTCGAAATACTAAAGTTTCTCGCAGAATTAAGCTACAAAGTGTACTTCACCGTGTGTCAAAATGGATCGAAGGACGCTTTAGCCGAACGGTCTATACTGTTTAAGCGCACAATTAATTTGTCTGAACAGCTGCAAACAAAGCACTATGCGAGAAGATAAGGAATCCTCCGATTGCTCACTTACCTTCACCATCTTCCACGAATTATCAAAGACAATGTTTTCTATGTGATAGCTAAGCCATGGCATGGGATATATCGCGA
The DNA here is from genome assembly GCA_001579985.1 of Hypsibius dujardini. Classification (NCBI taxonomy): domain Eukaryota; kingdom Metazoa; phylum Tardigrada; class Eutardigrada; order Parachela; family Hypsibiidae; genus Hypsibius; species Hypsibius dujardini. The sequence continues at coordinate 644 of LRSR01009612.1, read as the reverse complement.
ATACCTGATTCAACGGCAGTGCGACCTTGACTCGAATTTATTGTGGGAGAAACAGTAGATATACCTTCCCTGACAGAATGATGATGAAATGTTCGCGGATGCCCTACGATCTGGATGAGGATGTAACGAAAACATCTCCTAACAATGATCAAAGTTTTGGAGTGGCTATTTTACCCCCTTTTTGGGGCACAATAGAACCCCGGCTATTTTACCCCCCCCCCCCGAAAAACCCAATAGAAGCCTAGTTATTTTAACTTTGCCATGTTGTACGTCGGTTGACCTTCCGTTCGTTTTCGTACAGATGGTCGATCGAACAACGAGGAACGGCTGAACAGAGCGAATGAACGGATGACGGAGGGACGACAAGGGTTCTATTGGGCTCCAGAAAGGGGGAAAATAGCCGGGTGCTATTGGGCCCCACACACTACAAGGGAGGAGTAAAATAGCTGTAGCCTAAAAGTTTTCATGATCTGTCCGTTAACAATGATCAAGCCGTCAATAAAACGATGGGTTTCTAATCCGAATGACACAAACAATATTAACACAATTCGACACTTGATACTTTAGAATGATTCTGAGCAGTTTGTAGCATATACAGACACCGAGACATTGACCGTTGCTTCCTGAAGCGTAGTCTGGTTCAG
>LRSR01009609.1:0-29540 GCA_001579985.1 Hypsibius dujardini | reverse complement strand
ACTATACCCACAATCCCGGTCCGTTTGGTAAAGTATACGTAGCTCCGCCCCTTGATTTCCGAAAGACATCCCGCTGATGCCAATCGCTTTTGAATTAAATTCTGGATGGGATAAAGTTAAAGAAGGTGGTTTAGTTGTTTCACTAAGAGAAAAAAATCCCAATGCTGAGCAAGTTTCGATTTGGCATAAAATGTCGCGCACGACAGGACAGAATCGTGACGTAAATCAGTCAAAATAGCCATAAAATTTCCTTTTCGTTTTTCATTTAAAAATTTTTTTTAGTTTTTTAAAACATAATTATTGTCGAATACGTTTGTTCAATTTATGATTTATTTAGAAAATCAAAAGTATCGACAAATAATGATGGTGTGATGTGCGAACGCGGAATTTATTTCAAACTTGCGCAGCATTCTTACTTTTACATCGCATATGGAAATTGCACCAACTAAATTTTGACCGGACAAAGAAATGCGTTAATTCTTGGGGTCAATTCTGAAAGTCGGATTAAATTTGTTCTACTTCCCGAAATCCTAAAAATTTCGGAATTTAACGAGTATATTTTCTGGCAAAAAATTTTCCGGAAAATTTGACGGAAATTCATCTTTTTGTATGTGTAATGGGAAATAAGGGTTAATTTTTGGTGGGGAAAAACAGTTTTGTAGATCAATTGTTCCGAATGGGTTTTTTACGTATATTACCGTGCCGACCGTGTCCAGTGGGAAAACGATGATGCAGGCCAGTAACATTTGGCGCACTGCCTTGAGTGTTTGAACCAGCAAATCAGCCTGCATGAAAAAAAACACATTAACGGTGAAAATAATTAAATGCAACTAAAAACAACGATCAAAATAATAATATCCCGTAATTATAAATTTAGCTTTCGGCGAAAGAATCAGAGTTTTTTTTAAATTTCAAAAGGGATCTTTTCTTTTACAACTAAACTTCAGGGTTTAAATTAAGGCCAAATTTAAAGTTACACAAGTATCCACTTTTTAGTTATTCTAAGCTCGTGCTGTGCGCGCTTGTCCCCGTGCCCGCACATCAAAAATAAGCACACCAGTACAATGTAACATTCAGTTTAAAACAGTTGATCTAACATCATAACTTACAAAAGGGGAATTACTATTTCGGAATTCCGAATTCGAATCCCGTTCCAGAGATCGGAAAAGGTCTGAGATCAAATCGGCGTAGGCGAGAACCACGTAAACCACGAAGGCAATTTCCAGGAGGAGCTTCAGTGTCGCCGAAATGAACCACAGGCGCAGCAATGAGTCCGCTGCCTCGAGGGTCTTCAATGTTTCAAAAAAAGCAGTGCAAAAATGAAAAACAGATTCTTCATTCGTTTCTCGATTGCACGATCGAATTGGACAATTCGGTTGAGACGTCTGCTTACCCGGTTGCTTGAGGTCGCGCAAAAAAGTAGAATCCCGGCGCCGATTGTGATGATCCCGAAGATGACGAACCCAATCCCCACACCGATGCTGCTGCTGTTGTTGCTGCTGGTGAGAGCGGAATTGTTCAGGATTCCCAACTGGACAGCGCCCCAAATTAACCAGGCGAGCCCGGCGACCTGCAAAATGACAGTGAAATACTTACTGAGCAGCCTGAAAAAATTCTGCCCAGATTCGTCTAGCACGGACTATTTTAGTGTGTACACCTAACACAAACTTAGTACCGTTATTTCTCGGTCACTATCAGAGCTGTGCCGCTCATTTAGCGGAGGACTTAGCGGCCGCTAAACCCGCTTAGCGGGATTAGCGTTAGCGGTCAAGTTCGTCAGCGTAGCGGTGATTCCAATTAGCGGACGTAGCGGCAATGGAATTAGCGGTGCGGATTTAGCGGTCTGGTTGCGTTAGAAGTAATAATTCAAATAACAGTACGCGTCACATGTGAGACTGATCAGCTTCGCAATAGCTCACCCAAGTGACACGTTCAACTGGAAAAAGTGTTTTTTGTAAATATAAAAATATTTAGACTTTTTAAAGCGCTATCTACAGGGAGCCTGCTCAATGTTATGAAATTATTTCTTTCACCACTGTACAGACGCTGACCACTAGAGCTGCTAGTGTAGTAACCGAATTATAAAATGCTGCCTTTTTGAAAACCTTTCTCTAAAATGGAGAAAGTGTTGCCCGTTTTCCTATTGAAACTTAGATGTCTTCCACTGAGAGCCAAGAAAAAAATTAGAGTGAAATCGTCTAACTGGAACCTGCTTCGTCAGCTTCGCCTACCTTCTCAATCACGGCTCCATCGGAACATGGTCCCTCGAAAGTGCCTGACGTCACGCTATCTCCATCCTCTGCACCGGTCGCAGCCGCCGCTGCTCCTTCAGCTGCATCTGACATTTAATTAAAAAATAAAATAAAATTAATTTAAATAAAAATAAAATTTAAATTAGCGGTTTTAGCGGTGCGGATTTTTCGATGATTAGCGTTAGCGTAGCGGGAGTCTGGAACCTTTAGCGGCACACTCATCCCACTGCCTCAATTGTTTTTGCTGCAACGCCTGTCCATGTGAGCATCCACTACAAGCCAAAAAATGAAATCTAATCTGCACAGCGGAAAATGCCAGACAAAAAACCAATGGCAGACTCGATTTCAATAATTGCCCAAGTCACACCCTCATCTGCCACGGGAATTCAAGATGGAGCAGATTGGCCATTACCGGACAAGCTTTTGCGAATACAAATCATCTGCCGCGGTGCCTAAAACAAGCCACGTCGAATGTCAATACATCTATAGGAATGTCTAACTCCATCAGATCGAATGTCTAACATCATTGGATCGAATGTCTAACTCCATTAGATCGAACGTCTAACTGCATTGGATCGAATGTCTAACTGCATTAGAGCGAATGTCTAACTCCATTGGATCAATCGCTCAGATTTCTTATACGAGGTGTAGAGTACTTACCATGTTCCAAAACGAGATCCATTTATAGAGCCCAGTGCCCATGGCCGATGAGTGGGATGAAACTTTTGACGGACAAACTGAGTAAAAAACGAATGAAATGCTATTTCGGTTAAGCCAGAAAACGCGCACGGAAGTTGTTTACGAACGTTGACAAGCTGTACCGGCACCGTATAACGACTATAGTGTCCATTTGTCATTTCCCTAACGTTGTGATAGGTCGCCATATCTGATTTCCAAAAGTGTGTCGGCTCTCGTCATGGTTAGGCAAGGCAGTCCGAAGTTTGTTTTAACGAAATTTCGGAATCGTCCACTGATGTTAAGATAGTCATCATATGGCATACTCGAGCCTAATAACAATGCTCTAAAGGATAATTTTAGAACAGAGCCAAAATAGAACTTTCGTGGAGGGGGTCGGACGTTGTGCGGGAGGGGCAGTTCTGCTCCGCTGAATGAAAGCTAAAATTGACTGGAAAACCCAATTTTTAAACAAGAAAGTCAACAAATTTATCATTAGTCCCGTGATCTCATTGGGGCAGTTATGTCTGTTAACCAACTTTTTGACAGAATCAGAAGAAAAGTAACAAGTCCGTCTCCCCCAGCATTGACAGAGGTCCTTAAAGGTCGGAACGAGGACCCCTGAGGGGTGGGCCAGGAGGTGGGCAAAGGGGTAAAATGAATTTGAAATGTCTGAAAAAATTGCCTGTGAAATAAAATGTTTGTTCTTTCACTGTAACGATCTGCGTTTTCTAATCAAACAGACAAGTACAAAAGGGGCGTGTCTCTCATTTGTTGGCTTTGTCTGGCTACGGCAAGATTAGTCCTGGAAGCGGTCTTTGGAGTTGTCAGCTTTCAAATGAAACGACAAATATTCCTGATTAGAGAAGGCGACAAGGTCACCAACATTAGCAATAAACTAAATCAGTCAGTCGATTTGGTATTTCGGTCAAATAATGGATAATTCAGGCTTTTAATGAGTTTCCTAGTAGTTCAAACTTTTGGTTTAGATTTAGTCGAAATTAGTTGACTACTTTTAGTCTCCCCGCTTAAATCTTCAGTAACTGAAACCTTTAGTTTGGGTTTTTGACAAACTAAAAAAAAACTCTGAAACTTTTATTTGGCAGTTTTAGTTGTTCAGATTAGAGTAGCTGTGGAATTTCTGTCCGTCCGAAACAGTTAGAAATTAATGGACATCTATGTTTCAGATTGACTCGCAATAAAATGATCATTTTGCCACCCTTTGAAAACGCCGCTTTCAGGCAATTCAGACTTCGATTAAGTTAAAAAAATTCGTAATCATCGCTAGAAGCGCAACGTTACAAACTTGTTAGAATATTTTCATCCATGCAGGCTTTTTATAAAAGATAATTAAATGGGATGAACCTTTTCGACATTTTGTGATCTCAAGAAGGTTTCTCTGTGATGTAGTTTTGTAGTAGGAGTTTGTAGTTTGTAGTAGGAGTTTGTTTTTGAATCGCCTTTTTTGTGTCGTAAATATTTATTCAAATTTGCTTGATGGATGGCATCACATCAGTTGACTGACACTCGCAGGCATGAAGTCAGTAACGTATTCCGGTTTTACAATAAGGCATGTTTCTCGCACTCTTGTGTTAGGTCTACCAACCGGAAGTTGGGTAGTTAACAAGTTTATTAGACTGAAAGTAAAGATAGATAGATAAGTAAACTGGAAGAAAGGAAAGAGGACGTGCAACTGCCTCTAAAACACATGCTTATGTAGTAAAGTTTAAACTATAGAAATGATAGTAAATAGCACACACATCAGAATTACATACAAGTAATTAGCTGCTGTAGCAGCAGAACAGGGTTAATAGGGTAAATAGACTTACTAACTAAGCACAGTATTAGTGATATAACCCGCTGTAATGATTGGATATGAGGACTTGTTGGGCGTAGTCCAACACTCGCATTAGTTGAAATATGGGCGCGTTTTGGATCTCGAGAGTTTAGATTGGAGATTGCAGATGGCCATTTTCACTCACGAAAAGGGGCGTAACTTGTGGATAAAGATGAATGGATCTGCTTGGTCTAGAACTCCACCTCCACCGGCCACGCCTCCCCTGCTAACCTTTTTTCTCATTGGCCTATTCATTTGCTCTTGGCTCTAATTGATCCAATAATTTCAATAACAAACCAACAAGATAAAATTACCGACAATATTATTTTCTTATAAGCTGACCATGCAGCCTTCACTCGATTGATCGATTGATTGAACTTGTTTATTTTAGTGGAATTTCGAGCAACTTGTTCAATCTCATTTTCCGCTGAGCCAGTCATCAAATCAAAGATTCAGGAGCAAGCAGTGGTAAGCTCTAGCCAAGAGTGCCTCAAACTCAAATCACCCTGATGGCTCGAACTCAGACCACCCTGATGGCTTGAACTCAGATCACCCTGATGGCTCGAACTAAGACCACCTTGATGGCTCGAACTCAGACCACCCTGTTGGCTCGAACTCTGCCATCCAAAATTGTGGCCATCTGTGTACATGACAGATGTACTATGCACGTTGGAAACCAAGAAGAAAAGATAAAATTTACGATTAAAGGTTTAAAAAACAACAATTTAGGTTAATCAGTTGATTGACTGATTATGAAAAATAAGTTTAACGTGGGTAGTACCGTAATGGTGTGACAGGATGGAACTGCCCAGTGATCTATTTATCACAGGAACAGAACAAAATGATCCCAATTCCACGCCGTGAAATAGGACGTGATTTACGAATGACGTGAAGTTGGAATCAAGTTGGGATGATTCAAATCGCACTTTGTCTATTACTGTAGCGACGCGATTCTAAAGCGCAGCTGTAGCCACGCCCCCGGGCTGTTTACCCACCACTTCGTCTGAATTGCCCTAAATATTTTATAGAATCGCGTCGCTACAGTATGAAACTAACGCATCATGAAAAAACCCCCCTAATTTCAAATTTATCAATTCAGCACACTATTAATGGAGAATTCCATAGAATTATGCAACGGGAGAAAAGATGTTGACGACTAGCTACTTCTGTAGCATTAAATTTTCCCTCAAGTCAGCCTTTGCCGATCGAGTGGGCAATAATTGAGGGATGTCGGTTATCAAATTCCGCCATCCAGAAACGATGGTGGTTCAAGGAGATCCTCTCGTTCGTTGCCTGCCGGCCCCGAAGTTCGGACCTTGTCCTGATAAACAGCAACTGCAATCATCGACATGACCTAAAAACCAAAAACAAACCTCATTAATCTGCGACACCTGTAATGTATTTGAGTCTCTGTACATATTCACACCTGGCAAAAACCTCAGGCCGACCAAATTAAAGCCAACTTTTTACCGGTGCCCAGCAAAATGGGGTGGTCGGAGTTAGAGCCAATTTTGCCCAATGCGTTCAGCTGATTCTCACACTGCTGGATTCATCGCCAAAATATTTAAAAGTCAATCAATCAATCAGTCGATTGTGTGGTGAGATGTGTTCAAAAACAGCTGCATTGACTAAATTGGCTCAAACTCCGACCTACCGCTGGGCGTCGGTAAAAACTTATTGGGGTTTATTTATACTGTTGCTCTACCTTCATGACTTAATTTCTAAAATAATATGTTGAAGTATTCTATTTATGTTGAAAGAAACGTTTGTTGAAGGCAGGTAAGGGTGTAAAATAGACAACAAAACTTAAGGCTAGAGTAAATCAATCAATCAGTCGTATGGCAAATCCGTAAGGGAGATGTGGAAGCTTTCGTTTTTTTCGAGCGCCGCCGAAATATTTTTCTAAAATCTTTATATTAAGTCTATTATTTTCAAAAAAAAGGCAGGGAAATCGGAGTGTGATATCTCGTTCCGACCGTTTGTCAACCAAATGCGATCAGCGAATTTCCAAAATTCACCTAATCGTATTTCCTTGACAGCTGCGGCCGATCACTTGTTCAAACCGGTTCATCAAAACTCTTTTGATACATTTTTTTGATTGATGGCCGACGTTGACGACCGCACTCTCACTTTTTATAAATTTATACATCCAGTAGAAGTCCTCATATTTTGCGTACGTCACAGGCGTACGTCACAGGCGCGTTTCTATTCCGTGCCTTCTCTCAGGAACACTTTCGTAATGGGGCCAACGTGTTCAATCGCGCCTGTGACCTACGCAAAATATGAGGACTTGTACCGTAAATACATTTATGCATTTATAAATTCATACATTAAGAATAGGTTGCGTATATACAGTAGATTCACACGTAAAGCTGTAGCAGTTTTTGCACAAATGAACTTTGAACACAAAGTGACCTCATATCTGCATTGTATGATGCCACCCAGATTAGAGCAAGAAGTTTCACTCGTTTTGTCTCACCCTTACCGAAAGTAAAGCGTCCAGTGAGCCCACACTTATGTAGGCCATCAGATGTCGCCCCGACACTTCCAACCGCCGAGAACGTTGGGCCTAAACCACGAACAGAACAAGTTGATTTACACAAAGGGAACATCCGTTAATGACGTCAGTATTGGTTAGGGGAGTGGGGGTGGGGTGGAGGTGCGAAAACAACCTGACGAACTCTGACTGGGCGGGTAGGCCAGCGCGTCCTGACGTCAGATTTAGGGAACCTATTAAGCTTAGAAATGATCGATTTTGGACCGGAAGTTGGGTAGTTAACAAGTTTATTAGACTGAAAGTAGGTAGATAGGTAGAGAGTTAAACTGGAAGAAAAGAGAAAGTACAACGCCTAAAACTAATGAAACATATGATGATATAGTAAAGTGTTAACTATAAAAAAGATAGTAAATAGCACGTGCATCACAATTACATACAAGTAATTAGCTGTCGCAGCAGAATAGGGTTAATAAAGTAGACTTACTAACTAAGTAAAGTACTAGTGAGTCAAATAGCTGTAATGATTGGATATGAGGACTTGTTGGGCGTGGCCCGACAGGGGGGAGGGTGTTGGGTCGCCTAATAAAAATTACTGACGTCATTAAACGGATGTTCCCTAAGGGGATTCAAAGTTCGATTATGTGTGCCGATTATCTTGTTAAGGGGAAATCGCCTCTTTGTTTTTGTCAAAAATCTTCCCGGGTCGCTGGCTGTGCTGGTGCAAACCATTTCAGTTTTTACTCCAATTTCATTTATTCTCAAGATATAATGTGTTTTGCAAACTTTTGGCCATTCCCAAAAACTCTAAAATGACACGAGACGTCGCCAATTTACGTCATGACTCCTCCCACTCGTCCGATTGGCTCGTGCCAATTAGCGATTACTCGCTTAAAATTAACGAGAAAAAATTAACGGGAAAATTTTCGTACACCGGATATGTATTAGGACCGGATTGTGAAAGCAGTTTTATCAAATATTGGCCCCATAGCTCCGAACCCTTATCCCCAAAATATTTTCGCCATGCCAACCAATTCCAATTTGAATTTGAGATAGGATGGGTCAAGTATATTTTGCAGTATGCGCTGAGTTGCATTCTCCCGGAAATAGTGACATTTAACATTAAGCCAGAAAAGGGAGTGCTTTGGGTGCAGGATTACTGTATGCTGTTGCAGTGGACTCAATGTACAGTAGTTGTTACAACTGAACTCTTTCCAACAGCGTGCAGGCTGTTACTCACATAGTCGTAGTCGTTGATCACGAACATGACGAAAGCCACTTCCAGGATAAACTTCACTGTAGCCAGACAGAGACACCCAGTAAGCCACGTATCCGTTACATTCTTCTATTTGGCGATACAATAAAGAGTTAACATGTTTAATTTCGGACAAGAGTTATATATATAAATATACATATTTCAAAGCATTCGTTCTTCCCCAGAACTCACCCAGGAGGCTACACCGACAAACAGCATGAGCCCAACGGCGATCGTCAACTGCCCGAAACAGAAAACGTTGAAGAACCCGACGGTGCTGTGTGGAATAACGGCATTCCAGCCGTAGACGTTATAACAAACCACAGCCCAGACAACAGACCCGGAACCAATTATCTACACCAGGAAGAAAGACTAATGTCATGATTGTGTCCATGATCACTACATCTATGTCTGTCTGTGCCTGTGTCTGTCTGTCTGTGTCTGTGTCTGTGTCTGTGTCTGTGTCTGTGTCTGTGTCTGTGTCTGTGTCTGTGTCTGTGTCTGTGTCTGTGTCTGTCTGTGTCTGTGTCTGTGTCTGTGTCTGTATTTCTCACCAAAGTTGTCCATGAATGACTGACCGCCTTGCTTACCACATTCCACAACGCGATCCCTTTAATGGCGCAACTTTCCATAATAGAGTTCGATCAATCTATATAAAACTACCACAAAGATCTCTGGTTTTCGGAATAGGCCAAATAATAGTCAGGAGGGGAAATCAGTTGTCTTTATAGTGCGGAAGGATGATCCAGATCTACACAACACCCCGACGGTGTGATGAAAGCGAAACGAAAGGGCGTTTAGTGACGTTTCGATGTTTGATTCAACTGACGTACGAATAGCGACGAGAAATACCGTCATGCTGACAGGACTGCGGACCGATCGAAATCCAATTACAAAAATAAAATCGCGCGCACACTAATACGTTATGGTAAGGCAATTAACCCGTTAACGCCCATTGTCGTCAACTCACGACATGGTGATCTCCAATTTTTTTCGCAAAAGGTAGCTTGAGTGATTTCGTTAAATTCAACAGATTTTGAAATTTGGTTTCTTGTTTGAAATTCAGATATCATGGTTTGGTTATTTGCTGACTGATCTATGTCCGGAAGAAGTTGCCAAACATTTCAGTCGTAATGGTCTCAGCAGGATTCGAGGTGGCCAAAATGTCTAAATGAAACGTGTTAAATGCCTGCTGTTACACTAAAATGGGCTCGTTTAGGGTACTTTACAAGTCGGAATCTAGACTCCTCATGGTAGGGTGAAGGGTGGGCAAAGTGGCACAATTTTTTTTATTTAAAATTGAATAAAACAATGGGCATATTGTTCCTGGTAATTTTGAAACTTGCGCTGATTTACAAGCCCACTTCGAAAAGATTGAAGTTTATGTGGAACTATTTAGGAAACTTTTCTTCCAAAGGTCGAGGCCCCAAACGTTTGCTTAAATTGGAAAACACCTTTTTTTGCCACTGCCCGTACCCCGTGGAAAAACGTGACCTGTACCGGGCCACAATGGCCTGCCAAAAACGCCTATGGAAGACCCGTGAGGAGCATTTCACTCTGGCTCGTAGGCCATCCAACTGCCATCCACCACTGGTCTCCCATCACCTACACAAGTCGTCACACAGGTCTTATACAGAATGCTATTATGTGAAATAGTGAAAAACTTCTTCCGGGAACTGCAAGAGCACATACTGCAGACCCCAATGACAATATATACTCCGGAGATAGAGCAAGAGGTGCAATAGGAAGTGTAACTGGAAGTATAAATATATGCGGCCAAATGAACCTTTTAGATATCGTTTTTTTACCTTCCATGACAAAACATCCGGAAGGGCATAATTATGTTTATATGGTAAATTCATAAATATAGATCATAGGCGCGAATAAAAACCAGAAGAAACGAAAAGCTGTCAAGAAAAGCAAATAATTCAAAACGATAAAATCGTAATAGTCGGAAGAGCTTTTTTGTCCTGCAGGACATTTCCAAGACAATTTTCTACCCTTCTTTACACCGGGCATAATTTTTTTACTCGCGGAGGTAATTTGTTTCCCTCCAGGTAAAAAATTTATCCCTCCCAATGAACGCCGCGTATAACGGGAGGACATCTGTCTCAGAATATTGTTAGGGAGAGCTAACAGATGCTGTCAATATATAGAACAATGAAATTCACGATGAGGAAAACACTTCAAAAACCAAAACGACTGACCAATGGTCAATTGGCAGAGTGTTAGGCTCTGCCTAACCATCTACCCATTTAATATTCATTAATTATATAAACTTCTGTGTGACGACCTATTTTGTCTGTTTGTCGTTTGTCAGTTACATAATATAGTGTCTTACATAATCGTTAGGTAATCTATGTTTGTGACTGCGTGTGTTGATCTATTTAAGCAGTAGAATGTGAGTTGTGGGGGGAGAGAGTTTTTTAGTTTTATCGTATTTCGTTTCTCAGTCTAATAAAATCTCATTATCTTTTGCGTGAATCAACCTAGAACTCTACCGATAGGACTTAGGCCTATCAAGAGTAGTCGTCCTTCACCAATACTGTTAAGTAGTTTTAAGCACTAGAACAAATGAATTCCTCATTTCCAGACTTTTCAAATTTACTCTGAAAAAACTTCCCGATAAAATTGGTGTGGTGAATGGTACTCCGTCTAGTTACATTTTCACTTCAGGAACTAAAAAAACTTGTAATAACCTATTATGATTTGCCTTGCGTATTACTTTACTACAATTCTATCACAAGAATTTTATCCTGTCACGGCAGAATTCAAGAAAAAGAAGGTCACAAACCAAAAAATGAGGGACTGATCAATGAATCAATAGAAGTAGACAACACATGAGTCCTAGTGCCTCAACGGTCAGTCAATCTGCAAGAAAAACAGCATCGATTCGCGAATCTCCCGACAACACTAGCAGACTAGAAATTCATCTCGATTTTGTCATCCGAAAACTGAAATGCACATGAGAAAAGACAAGAATCGAAGATCAGACGAAGAAAAATGAAATCCAAAACAAACGCTTCATGCTGGAAAATCTCTTTGCAAGAGATGGGAGGTATAAATAACTCAACGGAGCCAAAAACCTTGGCAAAGTAAAAAAATAATACTCGGAGAATGAACTTTTTAAGTTTCAACGGCTGAAATGCACAAACGCGAAAATGCATCTGTAAGGTGCGCATAATATGCGCAATGTGCATTGCACCTGCCGATACCAATGCAAACTGCAACACATAAAATAAAATAAAATAAAATAAAACAACAAGAAATAAAACAAATAAAATAAAATAATGCAACAATAAAAATATATAAAACAACGCTCCCAATAAAGTTATGTTAAATCGAAACAATAATGTTAGTTTAAACTTTACAATAATTATTAAAGAAATAATTCGTTTACTAGTGATACGATTTCTCAGTAGTTATATTTATTCATTTTTAATAAAAATTACTTGTGTTTTATATTACTTATTACACATTATTTTTTATTGTACAATAGTTATCTTCATACGAATTTTCATAAAGTGAAATTAGTTCATTTAAATGCGGTGTAGTTGGCAGAAGTACATTGAAGGCCATTCCATGCCCTGCCGACGGCCTCCGCTCACTGATCTGTGAGATTCCGTCAAATGTTTACGGGAGGTCTTTTGGAGGCCTTCAACCGCAGACCTGCCAAATGCCCCCACTGGTTCATTACAGGTCTCGCATAGAGCATTGACGACAGGCCCTGCATAGGCTTCTGAAAGGTCTATTAATTCGCACTGGTATTACTCCTAATTTTTGAAAAACGTTTAAACGACTCAAATAACTTGACCAATGGTCAAAAAGTCTTTTTAAAAGTTTGCTGAACATGCGTAGCCAAGTCAATCAAGTTAAAAGCCAATGTTAGGCCTCCGTCCCTACTTGAACGGAAGAACCTGAACATACAAGCTATTAGACTAAATAATAGGAGAAGAATCATGGGAAGACTTTACTGGTACAGGAGATTAGAGGATAAAGGAAGGAACTCTCCAAATTACTGCAGAACATACGCTTATATAGTCAAGGGTAAAGAATAGTTCCTGATCTAATGTATCAGTTCCTGCCGACATGGCGGAACTGTGTACGTGATAATAGCTGAGTAAGTACATTATTATTAACCCTATACTGCTGCCACAGCTAATTACTTGTATGTAATTCTGATGTGTGTGCTATTTACTATCAATTTTATAGTTAACACTTTACTATATAATCAGATGTTTTTCTAGTTATAAGAGGCAGTTGTACTTCCTCTTTCTCTTCTTCCAATTTACTTCTCTACCGATCACCACATTCAGTCTAACAAACTTGTTACCTATCCAACCTCCGGTTTGGTAGACCTAACATTATAGAATGTGAGGATAGATAGGAATGGGTTAACTAGGCAGATAGATTATACTATAATCAAGTGTTGAGTACATGTTGGGTACCACCCAAACACCAAGTCAATTTAAGGAGCAAGGTAAACTGATCTCGCTCATGACAACACGACCTGTATCTGCGTGTGCACCTTCAGAATCAACCAAATTTACATTGGAAAATACTGCTTATTTCAAGATTGGTTCAAAATGACCTTCTAAACTCCCACTTCGCCCAACATAAACGCAGGCTCTATCATTCACTGTACTGCGTATGTGTGTACTGACCTTTGGTCATTTTCGCTGGCCTATCTGTGAGAACATATCTTACTACGATTAACCTTAATCTAATGAAGCCACTACTGTCTGTTCTCTTATAATATGTTAAAAAAATATTCTAGATAGATCCAGTTTACCTCCACCTGCATCCACCTGAGTGTTTTGAGAAACGTTTTCGAAGCCCATTACATTTTGTCGACCAATAAATTTTGTACGAACGATTTGCCGAAATGATGGTACAATATCTTTCTCATCCTACAAAAACCTACCACGAAGGGGGTAGATTTATCTCATAAATCTGATTGTAACACAGCGAACTTTCTCTGGTCTGTTGGTTCTGGCGAGCTCCCACACTAAAAGTTTGCCCAGTGTGTGTCATATAGCTCACCCGACAACCGTGCCCAGCGGCCAGTTCCGCTCTCTCATCTGGATAGGCCAATCGACAACTCCTCCCAACTCGCCTGCTTGGTCTTTCCCCAGTTGCCCTTTCGCGACTCATCAGTCCAGCGGCCGGATCGACCGCAAAACTCTCCGGGCTTAGTTTCCATATCTCTGTATTTTTAGAATTATATAAAGCAATGACTGTCCCCTTTAGGGATATCAGTTTCTTCTTGGCAAAAAACCTCTAACAATTTTCCCAATAGTTCTTTAAATTCTAAATTGCTTTCGCGTAAAGTAGTTTTCAGATCGTTTCAACACACAATCTCATTAACATCAACATGTCGCTTATCTCTCACGAGGACCTTAAAGCCATGAGCGTGGAACAGCTAAAGGATCTGTGTAAGTTCCGGGGATTAAAAAGTGTACTTCAACGAGTTGCAAGCCGAGCTGATCATCCTCTACAATGATCTCGCCGCAAATCCGGAGGAAGATTGCACCATTCCTTCAGCCGACACTCGACGACCTGTGTGCTCAACTCCGTCTGGCCACCTCCACCATCGAGAAGCTAACTGTAAAACCCTTCACGTGTGTGCAGGTCCGCAAAGGCATTTTCTGTGAATGAATTTTTAGCTGAGAGTACGAGACTGATTCACCGATTGAGTTTGAGCAAAGAACACGCGGAAGCACTGTAGAATCTGGATAACTTGCGCCGGTGTTTGGACCCCCTCGTAAATTTGTACCGGCGGTCCTAAATAAATTTGCATTTAATCAGACAGGTCGGTTTGTACTGCATGATCTTGTGACGCAAGTTATCCCGATTCTACAGTATTGTCGGAATACTCGAAGTATCTGGAATTTTCGTTGTAAAAATTGTGTGATTATTCGGCCACTGCCGTCATGCGCTTCGACAGAAATTTTCGCTGCCGTATGTCTTTTGACAAGTCATCTTTTCTAGACAACGATGCACGTCGCACGCTGTCCGATCGTCATTTCTACTCCCAGACTCGTCAGACCGCGCGTCACCAGGGAAGCCCGTACGGCTGTTTTTGTAACTTCGGAAAGGGAAACTACCAGCAGCAGGGCGGATCGCCAGCGCAGCAACGTTGAGATGAGCAGCCGCAATTCTGCTTTCGCTACAACGCCACCACCTGCAACGGCCCGGCGATGCACTTATCAACATGCCTGCGCTCGATGTGGTGGCCCGCATCGCGCCTGCGCCAACCAGTGCAGCTCGAACAATGATCAAGGCCGCTCGACTTAAAACGTCTCGTGAGGCACCGTAATCTCCCGATCTCAAGAAACACTTTTTTGCCCTATCAGTTAATTTGATCCACCCCGGATCTTATTTCTTCATCACTGTTTGTTATTGTATATCTAAAATCAATCAATCAACTGATTTGTTGTGTGCGTCAAGAAATTCCGCTTAGTCAATCAATTAATCAATCGCTGCCAAGTTTATCTTAAATTTCAACCAATCACGACACTGTGAATCCGATTGAACAGTCAACCGATGAGTGGAGGGGGTGGGACTCAACTGTCCCTTGAGATCGGGAGATTACGGTAGTCCAAGAAGCCGTTTGCTTTTCTTCGAAATGCCTTTTGGGTAATTGTGTTGTGATGCATAGATACGAAGAAGACATGATTTGTTGTATTGATTGCAGTTCCTCTGCCTGTATTCTCACTGACTAAACGGGCCTGTTGAAATTGAGGATGCCACGACTGATCTTAATCGAATAACTTCTCCCCTTGATATCTCCCCGCACTCTATGGGCGTCTTTGTTTTCCTTGTGTGACACACTCATTACTGACTCTCATTTAACTGTACGTTCTTCGTTGACTCGCGAACTAGCCAGGTGGAGAGACATATTCTTTGATGATTTCGATGCCGGCTTTGTTCTCATTTTGTTCGGATTTCGTATTTTACATTCGGTGGGGGAATCTCTTAGCTCAGCTGAGTGTGAAAATCATGAGAGCGCACTTTCGGACAGTGTGAAGCCCCATCCCGATAAACTTTTAGGTTCTGAAGTTGACATGGGCCGTTCTTTTGAAGTTAAATTTGATCCTCTGGTAACCAGGTGTTTTTGGTTTACGAATAGAACCGGGTCTAGCAAAACTTTGCTAGATTACGGAAAACGCTCAATGATTCCTTGCAAAACTCAACGGAATCGTTTGGAAAATTCCCCACAACTCTAACCGTGTAACCGTTTCAATGGTGGCATGAACCGTGGTGCCGCTGACGAAGAATGGAAAAAAGCCGTCAAATGAGTGATTACACAGTCACGAAATGTCAGTTACACGTCACTCGTATTGGTTACTCAGAGTGGTAGCGCAGCGAATCATTAGGCAGAGTTCTAACCTTTTCCTAATGGTTACTAATTTTTAACTCCATTTGTATTCACTTGAATATTGCAATGCCAGTTTTACTAGATGCCCTAAGGACCAGTCTCAAGTCCCTTATTTTTTCGATACTGAGAACAAAAATGTCGGCACGTTGGACTGGATATTGTTCGGGCGGTCCAAGTGTAAGCAAAGGTGGTGCTAAGTAGGTTCCTATCCCTTTGAAAAGTTTTTTCAGAATTTGTTTTTTGAATCTAAATAAATATGTGGTAAAAATATCAAAGCAAAAAACCGCGAACGAAAAGACCCAGAACTCGCGCTGAAAATCGAATGTGACTGTCAAATCTAGCAAGTGTATGCTGACTGGTTTTCAGTGGGTTAAGCCACATCGAATTCACGCCATAGGTGCAGTCGCGAAAAAGAATTCTGCAACACCCAGATCAATCACTGATTCTAGCAGACCGTTTGAGAATTCACTGAATACAAACATACAAAAATTGAGGAAAACGATAGCGCGCGTAGCCAAAAAGTCGTGTGGCATACGGAAAGCGGTAGCGCGCGTAGCCAAAACGTTGTGTAGCATACGGAAAGCGGTAGCGCGCGTAGCCAAAACGTTGTTTAGCATACGGAAAGCGTTAGCACGCGTAGCCAAAATGTTGTGTGGCATACGGAAAGCGGTAGCGCGCGTAGCCAAAAAGTCGTGTAGCATACGGAAAGCGGTAGCGCGCGTAGCAAAAAAGTCGTGTGGCATACGGAAAGCGGTAGCGCGCGTAGCCAAAAAGTCGTGTGGCATACGGAAAGCGGTAGCGCGCGTAGCCAAAGAAATAACTAGTGGACTAATTTAAATTTTTGCTGGCTCTACTAATTGCTGACGTTTTGAGATCCTCTGAGAGGTTCTAGGTTCCCGAGGACTTTTGCGGTGACGAACACAAAGGTGTAGAGTGGATGAACGAAAATTTCTTCGGGAGCCACACCAACAGCAATGAAAATAGGATTCTTCCCGAGATTACACCTTTATCAGAAACTCAAAAAAAGCTAGTAATTATTCTTATGAACTTTCATCAAAACTCAAATGCTTGCTCAAAAATATCGGACACATGAACTTTCGGCGCAAAGGTGCGACTACTTTCGGGGTAGGAAGAGCAGAAAATTGGTTTGTCGGGCAATGAAAAATGAATTTCCCGCGTGATGAGAGAAAACACACGTGACAAAAAACCTCAAATTTTTCCAGGCGCCCAGCAAAATGGGGGTGGTCGGAGTTTGAGCCATTTCGGCCAATTTATGCAGCTGTTTTTGACCAGAGCTGACCAGGCAGTCGATTGATTGATTGACTTGGAGTTATACTGGCGATTTCGTGTTAAATCAATGAATCAAGCGATGTGGGACACAGCTACACACATTTGGTTAAAATGGCTCAAACTCCGACCACCATATTTTGCTGGGCGCCGGTAAAAATTTGGCTTTAATTCGGTCAGCCTGAGGTTTTTTGCCACGTGTGTACACGGATAAGCGAAGCAAATGCAGTAGAGCTCTCTAAAGTTGATCGGCAGGAACGGCGCGTTCAGCGGGGACGACTTTCACGGTGGGCACACGCAGCAACTCATCCGCTGACTCTCCTTGAGTCATGTAGGAGATGACGAGGAAAACTCCAATCACAAAGAGGATCGCCAGGACCGTCAAAGCGGTACGCGAGCTCTGCGAACCGTTCTTCTCCAGACCGGCCAGATTGCGATTGATCTCTTCCTGCTCCCGAATGTCCGACTGGAGGTCGGCCAGCTCATCGCGACGGAGGTTGCGCAGCTGAGCAGTCGGTTTGGCGTCTACCTCCTCCATGTAGAAGGAGTTGCCGAACGTGTCGTTGCCGTGACGTCCGCGACGGCGAGGAAGTCTGTCATCTTGCCTGTAATCAATCAATCAATCAATCAATCAACCGATCAATCAAACAATTCTGCTAGCTGATCATTCCGCTTCCGAAACTTTCTCGACAATCCAACTAATTCAAAATAGATAATCAAAACGTTAACAGGACGCACCGATAAATTCAAAACAACCGATTCCGCAGTCAAAGGGCAATACGAACAAGTTTTAACCTTGACCAGGTGGAAGGACAACCATTCAATGACACAAACAGCCAGTTGATTGGTTGATTGATTGGAAGGACGACCATTCAATTACACAACGACACAGTTGATTGATTGGTTGATTGATTGATGAACTGTTTGCAATTTCAACGTAACTCCCCGAAACCAATCCACCTACCAATTTCCACTGTCGTTGCTGTCGTAAGTGATCTCCACATCGTCGAATTCCGCAGACGCTCGTCCACTATCCGACGCGGGTGAACTACCCACCACCGCGATGCCCATCAATTTTGCCAACTTTTTCTCGAGAATTTTCCGCGTACTTCCTATAAAACAAAATAGGTCGCCGTGAGCTTTCACCCGCCCCAGAGTCCGCAGAGCCCCGACGTACCAGTCACCGGAGTGGTCACGCCATGTTCCTTCAAATTGGCAAATAGTTCACTGTCCGAGAGGCTTTGGATCCAAGCGATGTCGGCCATTTTGTCGAGGACGTCTCAGGGAATTATTTTTTCAGTGGAAGATTTTCCTGCGGCAAAAAAAATGTCAGCTGCCTCAAAAACGACCGACTTAAATGTGTAACGTACTTTCACGAAATGGAGCTCTAAATGTTTAATTGGCACTTCGAATTTTGTGCATCAGCGTCGTTATATTTTTCGAGGGAAAATTCCGTTGAGGCTTTTGTTGCCTGCGCACTTTGAACGATCGGCTAAGCGGACCGCGGCGTCAAACCCGGACTGCGAGCCGATCACCAGCAGGTGGCAGCACTGTGCCCTGTACTGTCCTTTTGTCCAAGCACGCTTTTTTACAGAGCGTTGACAATTCACTGACAGCCTGTTTATTAGCCTGTGAAAGATTATTAGCTGTTAGATCGCGGAATTATTATAAAATTTGGTTGGGTCAGAGTGCCTGCTCCGAAAATCGAGTACGTTAGCATTTTCTCGTTTCGCGCGAATCACAGTCAACGGTTGATTGATTGATCACGCCCATTCCGTTGAACGAACGAATGGGAATAATTCACCACCTTACCTTCAGGTTCAACTCTGTGACAGTCAGTGACTCAGACATTTCACTTGCATGAGTTGCGCCCCTGGAATGCGTCAATAAGAGAAGCTAACCATTACATCATTACATTACATTCCCAAACAGGAAAACCGTTTCACGCATACATCTTACTGTTCATTCGAACATTTTCATGGACGTGACACAAGTCACAAGTCTGTACTTATCACATTTGCCTCTGATCATGACTCGCAGATGTCTGTGTTTGTATACCTGTGTATGTCTGTCTGTCTGTATGTCTGTGTCTGTAAGTCCGTGTCTTTATGTCTGTATCTGTATGTCTGTGTCTGCATGTCTGTATGTCTGTGTCTAAACGTCTGTGTCGATATGTCTGTATGTCTATGTCTATATGTCTGTGTCTGTATGTCTGTGTCTATATGCCTGTATGTCTGTGTCTGTATGTCTGTGTCTGTATGTCTATGTCTATATGTCTGTGTCTGTATGACTCGTACTCGTACCTATCAATATGTCCATCCAGTTTGCACATTCAAGAGTCACAGCGGGTTCCCGGATTGCTGCGGAGCGAAGTTATGTTTTTATAAGCGGCAGTGGGGCCAAAAGTTCTAGTGCCAATGTCGCGCACAATAACTTGTCTGCCGGCACTTTTTTCGACAGGTTTGCTTGACCATCATGAAGAGATTGACATCTGCCACTGCCGCCGCTGTGCTCGGGTCGTAAAATAATTTTATACTCGTATACCCCTATAACAGTCGGTACTCTTTAACATTCAAGTTCCTTTTCAATTGTTTGATCGGATTTGTTTCAAGAGCTTCGCTCAATATTCATCATCCTGGGCGTGGTCGCTAGTTACAACTGCCGTCGCCATGTAAATTAAAATAATAGATTTTTCTCACGCAATTTTTAAGTGCAAGGTTCATTTCGTGGTTAGTGCTAGAATTTTGCGTTAGCGAATACCAAAAAACAAAGAAGAAAAAGAAAACTAGTAATTATCACTTAAGAGTAGGATCAGAGCCGAGATATTCATTAAGGTACTCAGCGTAGGCGTAGGATTTGCGCCCATATACTTTGCCCCAGTTGGCGGAGGTGGGCGGACCGACCGCTCCGATTGGCCAACAGTTCGAAAGGGCAGGTGTGACCGGCGGACGTGACTCAGACAGGTCGGCCTTGATAGAAGAGAACTGAATGAGAGAGAAGATGTGTCTGTCGACTTTACTGTCTCTCTCTGCCTGCGCTCGTCCTTCGTCAGCACACACACACACAGAGAAGGGCAGTGAGAGAGAGAGAGGAGCGATTGATTGAGTGCAAAAAGCGATACTCTTGCTTGTGACTGCGGCATTCCAACACAGCGCGTAAGGTCGGTGTGTGTCTGTGTGTGTGTGTCTGTGTGTGTGTCTCATCATAACCTCCATTTTTCTTCATTTTCCGCGGAATCTGGGGAAGTTAATTTTTTGACGTCGGATTTTTATTCGGAATATATATTTTAACTGTTGTCTCATATCCATCATCCATCATGGCGCCGAAGTCGGTGAACGTTCGCGTCACCACCATGGACGCCGAATTGGAGTTCGCCATTCAGGCCAGCACGACAGGCAAACAGTTATTTGACCAGGTAAATTAAATTTGTATATTTCAATGTGTCGGAGAGGAGAAGAAAAGCGCCGAGGAACCTAATTCCCGAGGAAGTAGAAATGGGCCTTGTTGATTAAACTCAATTACCATTTGATTTGACCCCATCCCGGCCGAAATTTTTTTAATTTTTAATTATTCTTTCTTAATTACGAGAAGTAATTCATTTAAGCTCGTTTTCGAAAAGTCTCTTCAGAACAAACCTATTTTCGGAGGAGGAGATACAAACGAATGTGTGGGACTCATTAGGCGCTTTCCCTGTGCGAAAGGGGTTTTTTGAAAGCGCACCGTTTCATACGGCATTTTTTCACTTCCTCGTTGAGATTTTTGATGAGATGTCACGGGGAGGATGGTGCAGCAGACACCGGGGCATCATTAGGAATTCGGAAGGCCGCCGTACAGCATGGCTGTGGTGATCGATGAAGGCGTTTCACTTCAGAGGTGGCCAGGAGCTCTTTTCGTGCACACTTTTTATCGGCACTGATAAGTCTCTCTCTCTTCTCTCTGTGCCGGTGCCCTCGTTCCGCCCGTTCAAATACGGCCGGGATTTTTATGGTGGTAAATGTTTGAGTGTGATTCAATATCCAGGAAAGGGCGCCGAAATTTGGTCAGGTTCCCTTGTTATAGTGCCGGGCAAATATTTGAGAAATATCGGTTGTGTGAGATTTGCGTGGCGATCAGCAGTCGATTGATTGGTTGATTAACGCGGTCACGATTGTGGCAGATGGTTTTATGGCCTGTTACCATGCTTGCTGTGCGTGTCCTGACTCATTGCCCCACTCGAAAACTTTATTGTCCCTATTAATCAATATTTAAATAAGCTACGGTGAAGTTTTGCTGTAGAAACGGGTTGCTGCTTCGTTTGGGAAGTTTTGATTGTCTAACGCAGGCGTTGATTGATGAATTGACGGAACGGTTTCACTGGTTGCTAAAGCAGTTGATTGATTGATTTCACTGGTTGGTGGAGCAGTTGATTGATTGATTTCACTGGTTGCTAAAGCAGTTGATTGATTGATTTCACTGGTTGCTGTAGCAGTTGATTGATTGATTTCACTGGTTGTTGTAGCCGTTAATCGATTGATTGATTGAATCCCCGGTTATTGATTGTTTTTTTAGGTGGTCAAAACGATTGGGCTGCGCGAGATTTGGTTCTACGGGCTGCAGTACGTCGACCGGGACGGCTTCTCGACATGGCTGAAGCTGAACAAGAAGGTCCTCAGTCAGGACATCAAGAAGGAGGTGCCGCTGCAGTTCAAATTCCGCGCCAAGTTCTTCCCCGAGGACGTCAGCGAGGAGATCATCCAGGACATCACCCTCAGACTCTTCTACCTGCAGGTGAAGAACGGGATCCTCAACGATGAGATTTACTGTCCGCCCGAGAGCTCGGTCCTGCTGGCCTCCTACGCGTGTCAGGCCAAGTACGGCGACCACCACAAGGAGAACCATCCGGCGGGGTTCCTGTTGAATGACCGGCTACTGCCGCAGCGGGTAATGGACCAGCATAAGATGACTCGCGAGGCATGGGAGGAGCGCATTATGAACTGGTGGACCGAGCATAAAGGTATTTGTAATACCGCGCATCGTAAAGGCTTCGTCAATCGGCAGTTCTGCTTAACAAGGGACCAGAACCGTAGCAGACACTCCAATCTGCCTGGATGTTTTTCCACAGATCTTCAACTAAATATGCACATTTTAGAAATATATTTTGTCTGCCCTTGAGTCCTGGTCTTGGCGAGAAAAAAAAATGATCGAAGGATCCCTTTTGCAATAACCGCTTAACCATTGACTTCAATGGTTGATTGCTTGATTGAGGTTTCCATTTCTCACTGTAAAAACTTCATTTTTGAGAAATGGTTAAATTTGAAAGATTTTGGCATTTTCCATCTCAAAATTCAGTTTGATATCGACTGGCACTGACAGAATCGTCTTTGGAAGTTAGGGGGCGGAGCTATGGGTGATTTCTGAAATCTCACTCCGAAGTGTCCGGTCGGGATCGAGAATGACCCATAGCTCCGCCCCCTTGACTAGAACGACTAATTCCAAGAAAATTAAGGACTTTTTGGTAAACTTTGCAGTGTCTGACCTCGCCGGGAAATGCCTGAGCGAACTTGTTATTTGATGCAACGTCCCTGCGCATTGATTTTTTCATTAACAGCATTGATTGATTGACTGATTGATTGATCGCTTGATTGACTGATTGATTGATTGATTGACTGATTGATTGACTGACTGATTGACTGATAGATTGATTGACTGATTGATTGATTGATTGACTGATTGATCGATTGATTGATCGACTGATTCATTGATTGATTGATTGATTGACTCGGTCAGACACATTGAAAGTTTTCCATTTGTTCTAATTATGCGTTATGTAGTTCTTGTAGTTGTATTGTGTTTCGATTCATCGATGGATTGATTGATTTGATGATTTGATAAACGTCGTTTTTATCGTTTATAAAATAATTCTATCTAGAAACCCCTTGTAATTATTAAGTTTTTTTTAGTTGACTAAGAAAAATAAATTCGTCGATTAATTTTAGTTTTGCCGTGCTTATTCAAATTCCTCATTTTGGCAACTTTATTTACTGTCCCTAATACATTATTTTTTAGCACACCAAGTAATTATGAGCTAATTCATTTTAATTTCGCCCTTGTCTAAATTAAATAAATTCCTCAACCAGAAACAGGAATACTGAATTGTTTTTAGTTGACGCAAAAAAATAGCGAATTAGTTTCGCCGTTCCGATTTCAGTTTTGTTTTGCCGTTCCGATTTTAGTTCCGATTTTAGTTTTGATTTGCCGTTCCGATTTTAGTTTTGCCGTCTCGATTTTTGTATCTTATTACCCTTTTTTTCAGGCATGATGCGGGAGGAGGCAATGATGGAATACCTGAAAATCGCGCAGGATCTCGAGATGTACGGCGTCAATTACTTTGACATTAAGAACAAACGCCAGACGGACCTCTGGCTCGGCGTGGACGCCCTCGGCCTGAACATCTACGAGAAGGACGACAAGCTGACGCCGAAGATCGGCTTCCCGTGGAGCGAAATCCGCAACATCTCCTTCAACGACAAGAAGTTTGTCATCAAACCCATCGACAAGAAGGCACCCGATTTTGTCTTTTTCGCGTCCCGTCTGCGTATCAACAAGCGCATCTTGGCGCTGTGTATGGGCAACCATGAGCTGTACATGCGTCGTCGGAAGCCGGATACGATTGAGGTGCAGCAGATGAAGGCGCAGGCGCGGGAGGAGAAGGTGGCGCGCCAGCAGGAACGGTATGTGTCAGTGTTGTGAGTGTCTGACTGCTTGCACAATCAGACAGACAACTGGTAAAGTAGACAGACAGACGATAAATCGACAAGTTAACGGATACCTAGGCAAAAACATACGGATGAATTCAGACAGGCAGGCAGGCAGACGCCCTACCCAGACAACAAGGAGATATACAGTCAAGCGTTTATGTACCCAGGCAAACAGACAAGGAGTTAGACAGGCAAACAGTCAGACAGTCAGGTAAGCAGACAGACGAGCAGTTAGACAGGCAGGCAGTCAGGTAAGCAGACAGACAAGCAGTTAGGCAGGCAGACAGTCAGGTAAGCAAACAGAAGGGACGATGTACCCAGGCAAACAGACAGGCAGTTAGACAGGCAGACAGTCAGGTAAGCAGACAGACAAGCAGTTAGACAGGCAGACAGTCAGGTAAGCAAACAGGGATGATGTACCCAGGCCAACAGACAAGCCGTTAGGCAGGCAGTAAGCAAATAGAAGGGATGCTTCTATAGGTGTCAAGACAGGCAGAGACATCAAGAGTTACTGATAAGCAGGGAAGCTTATGCACTATCAGTCAGATAGGCAGACAGGCAGAGAAATGATAAGAAAGACAGACAGGTACACCGCTGCTATTCGGGCACAGTTAGATAGGGAATCAGTGGTGTGAATGGACAAACGGCCCACTGTAACCGGCGCCAACGGGCACGGCGCGGAAGCCCTGTCACACTAACCGGGATTCCCTTATCTCACTCCACTCAAAGGCTCCTCGGTTTTCCTTTTCTGGTCGTTTGGGTAGGGAACCCCGGGTGTAATGCGGCAGACATTCCGGTCTGGCGAACCCGGTGCTGTAATTTGGACCGAGACTGATTAGATTGTCTGTGTGCGCGCCCAGATTCTCTTGAAATGACGCAGACGTAAATCGGTAGCTGCGGTAGAGGATTCACCTTTGAGCCCGTAAATATTTCCCTCACCGGGATGAAAGCGTTGTCTCAACGAACGTCTTTCAGGTCTAAACGAACAATTAACTTCCCACAAGAATAGATTGGTCGATTGATTGATTGTCTGTTTGATTGATTGATTGGTCGATTGATTGATTGGTTGGTTGATTGATTGGTCGATTGTTTGATTGTCTGTCTGTTTGATTGATTGATAGATCGGTCGATTGATTGATTGATTGGTCGATTGATTGATTGATTGATTGGTCGATTGATTGATTGATTGGTCGATTGATTGATTGATTGTTTGTTTGAGGGCTTAAAATGCGTGCTATTGCAAGACTAAATCATCCGTAAATTAATCCCCTATTCAGGAATGTTCCGCTTTAAGGGATCTCTTTGGGTGTTTTTTTTGTTTGCTACTGCACCAGATTGTGTCGATCGATGCAGTTTTTGGGATGGAAAGTTTCAGACACGTTGGAATGAAGAATAGCAAATGTCACTACACTTTCGATTCTTCTCCGAGGAAGTTTGGGTGGTCAGTTAGCGCAGTTGGGTTATTATCAGCTGGACCACCATGGACCGTGTTGACGAGTTAATGACTGCTAAACCACGGCAGGCTCAACTTTCCGTGGGGAAATTTGTTTATCCCAAACGGTATAAGTGCCTGCGACATTTGCCTGTGGAGTCAAATAGGCCCTTACTAATGCGGGATATTCTCGTCTGTTTATGTCTGTCCTTGTTCTTATCATGCAGGGAGCGGCTTCAGCGGGAAGTTTTTGCACGGGAATCAGCGGAGAAGAAGACCCGCGACTATGAGGAGCGGATCCGCACCTTGACAGACCAAATGAACGTCAACCAGCGACGTAAGTTGTGCCTTTCAGGCTCTCCTGCTTGTTTTGTGTCTGTTGCCGGTCTGTGGTTTATCTGGATGTCTGGACTGTCTGTCTGTCTGGTTGATCGTTAGGTAGTCTGTCTAGATGTCTGTTGGTCTGTTTGCTGCCTTGTCTGACTGTCTGTACGTTGTCTGTTGCCGGTCTGTGGTTTATCTGGATGTCTGGACTGTCTGTCTGTCTGGTTGATCGTTAGGTAGTCTGTCTAGATGTTCGTTGCTCGATTTGCTGACTGTCTTTACGTTGTCTATCAACTGTCTTCCGTTTTGTCTGTCAGTTTTAGTCTGCCTGGTTGATCTCATGTTGTCTGTCTAGATGTCTGTTGGTCTGTTTGCTGCCTTGTCTGACTGTCTGTACGTTGTCTGATCAACTGCCTTCCGTTTTGTCTGTCAGTTTTAGTCTGCCTGGTTGATCTTATGTTGTCTGTCTAGATGTCTGTTGGTCTGTTTGATGCCTTGTCTGACTGTCTTTATGTTTGTTTGGCTGTCGGTCTGGGTTTGCCAGGTTGACCAGTCGGTTGTCTGTCTGTCGTTGACCTGTGTGAGTAAATGTCTGAATATCTATTTGTGCAATTCTTTGTTTTGTCTAGCTGTCTGACTGTGTCTGCCTCGTAGTAAACTTGTCGTCTTTCTGGCTGTCTAGCGCCTTAAGCGGTCTGTCTGGATGTTTGTTTGGTCAGTCAGTTTGTAAGGCTTTCTGTCTTGATGTTGATTCTGCCTGTTCACGTCCGCCGAGTGTGTCTGTCACTACTGTCTGCAGTCCGGTTATTACCTGCCGGTCTCATTCGGACCGTGTTGGCGAGTTTACGACTGCTAGATGACCACGTCCACAACTTTCCCTCGCGAGAGGGGATTTCCCCCCTATTCTTTCGAGCGGTATAATTGTACGTGACATGCGTCCGGCACTTGCGATTTACCTCCCTCCATGGTTCGTTGCAGTTTTGGATGAGGCGAAAGACACGATCCGCCGACAGCAGGAGCAGCTCCGCGAGGTGGAGATTGCCAAGCGCCGGCTGGAGGAGATGGAGGCGGAGCGCGTCCGGCTGCTGCGCGAACTGGAGGAAGCCAAGTCCTTGGAGCTGGATGAGCGTTTGCGATTGGTAAATATTTACGCGGCCGCGGTCGTGACACTGCCGGGTGATCGATTGGGTCGCTCGACGATACGAGCGGCACAGTCAGTAGTAGTGGGAGTGGTGTCGGCTTTACCTGCGTCGTCTGTTGCACTCCAGTGACTGCCAGATGAGCTGACCTAGCAGATCAGTTCCACTTCCTCTGAGTTGATCGAACAGAGACATCAGGGGAGCCGTACTGGTACAGGAGGAAGGAAGGAATGGGCCGCGATGTAGACAGCCAAGTTGCTAACATTAAGGCCGACAGACGTGTTCGCTTGGTTGAAGACAGACACAAGGACAGACAGACAGACAGACAAACAAACAGACAGACAGACAGATAGACATTTAGGCCGGCAAGCAGGTGGAGGAATGAACATACAGACAACCAGTTGACGATTCAGGCAGGTCGATAGCCAGACTGACAGTCAGACAGACAGGTAGACAAATGGACCAGTCGAAGGAAGAGAGAGAGGCAGGCAGGCAGGCAGGCAGGCAGGCAGGCAGGCAGGTAGGCCGCCGAATAACTGGACAAATGAACATACCGATGGATAAATAAACATACAGACAACCAGATGAAAATGCAGGCAGACAAGCAGACAGACTGACTGGCGGGCAGGCATGCTGAAACAGTCAAGATCTGCAGTTGTGGCCAATGGAATTCGAGGTGAAAGGATTTTATTTGGCCTTGTCTGTTTGCAGGAGGATCAAATTAAGGAGAAGGAACAGGCGATCATGAAGTTCCAGCGCGAAGTCGAGGAGAAAGAGGAGGAGACTCGTCGTCTCCAGCAGGAGGTGGAGGATGCCCATAACCGGCAACAGGCCGCGGCTCTGGCGGAACTTGAACGCGCCAGCCAGTACAGCAGCCCGGCGAATCACCTGGTTGGCGAGGACCGCAACGGCGATAACGGCACCGAGGACGACCACTCACTCTCTGGAGGCGACAGTACGTTTTTGTAGTTTGACTTACGGATTACGGATCTAAATTCCTCTTCACCACGATTGATTGATTGATTGATTGATTGATTGATTGATTGATTGATTGATTGACCGACCACGAGGCTTCAGGGAGTTGTCCTTGCAGTAGATGCAACCATTGTGCACTGTGCGTAGTGTGCACTGTGCGTAGTGTGCATTGTGCGTAGTGTGCACTGTGCGTAGTGTCTTATGTTGATTTGATCTTTTCAGCCCGAGATTTGGAGGAGCTCGCGGACAACGGGCCGGAAGCCGACCGATTTACGCATCTCGACAAGAATGCCCGTCTGAAGAAGATGCTAGAGGTACGAACCGTTGTGTCGGAACTGTCTGACTTTTATCACAACGCAAGGTTTCCCTCCTTTCCATTAGGACGAGCGGGCACGGCTGGAGGAGAACGCGGACGAATCGCAGCTCACACAGGAAGATCGGCTCCAGCGGGAGAATGTCCGCGTCGGCCGCGACAAGTACAAGACCCTTCGGGACATTCGCAAAGGCAACACGAAACGGCGCGTGGATCAGTTTGAGAATTTGTAAATTCCCCTTCCCCTTCCCCCCCCCCAGAGAGAGAGAGAGGTGTTTTCTTCCTTCCGGATCAAAGGACCAGCGCAGGAGTATGTGTGTGTGTGTGGGGAGATTCCATTTCCGGGTTCTTTTTCTTCGAGTGGCCTTTTAATATAGAGAGTTGTTGTTTGCCGTGCGCGGGGGGGCGGGGCTTCTGGAGACTGATCAAAAATGTCGACGGACTTCTTTTTTACTGTAAATGTTTTGGGCGTCCTCGTCGGATGGGGACTCGTTGATGATTTTGGCTGCTCTCGTGTGTACCGGGAATAACCTTATTTGCATTCGGCAGTGGGCGTGTCTGGCGTCGCGCTTTTCGCACTTGTTGTTGCGGCTTCCGCTTTTTCGACTTCACTTTCTGGCGCAGTTTCGTCCGAATCATTTTGCCATTTTTATTCCCTTTCCTTGTTATTAACAAATTGTTGCGGTTGATTTGTGTGCAATCCGTTTGTGGGAACTTCCTCCGAGAGAATATCTATCGTAAGTGAAGCTTCGATCAGTAATCAGATCGATCGATTGATTGATTGGTTGAGATTTCTTCATTTGTTTGTAGTTGAATTCTGATACGTGATTAATTTAATAAAAGAATTAGTTGGAATAAAAACATGCGTCAATAAAGAAGCTTTCGGAAAACGATGGCAAGTCTTGGCTTGAAGGGTGGCAAGAATGGTTGACTACGATGGCAAGTGTGGCAAGAATGGTTGACTACAGGTGCTGTTTCACTGGAGCGCAACTTCAACGCGAGCTACTTTCTTTCCGTTTCTCAATTGCCTTGTTCACGGCGGCAAATTTCTCCTGACACAACCTCAGCTCTTGCTCCGCCTCGACACGAAATTTCGCTCGCTGCTCCTCATCCCGCAGCCCCGACAGGTTGATCTGAACGTTCCACACGGCGCCTTGCACTGCCGTCTCCAGGCTTTTAGCGCCGACTTGAAGGTCGGAAATGGCGGTGATGTTGGCGATCGCAGATAGCTCCAGTAGAGCCGCCCATGCCGAGTTGGCGGCTTTGGCTGTGGCCATCGGCACTTGGATGGCGGTTAGAGTGGCTGTCTGGATTGCGGTTTCTTTGGCGATTTTGTCGTCAGGAGTAACGGATGGCAGCCGATGGGCTTCCTAAACGAAGACATGTAAATACAGACAGACAGACAGACAGACAGACAGACAGACAGACAGACAGACAGA